>CACVCL010022958.1:0-28092 GCA_902729485.2 Mus minutoides
ACAACTCTAGATTTTCCATTTCCTATATTAGTTATACTACACACTGTTGGAACAGTATGTATTCCATATGCAACATAAGAAAGGATGGGCTTAATTTGGTTCTCAGTTGAAGGATATAGTCCAGCAAGATAGAGAAGTCTTGAGGTTGTTAAAGGGCAACTACTTAATTGTAAATAGAAATCATGAGAAAAGATAAGAAAAGCTTATCTTAAGCTATATGCCCCAGTTTAAGGGAATGCCAGGTCCAGGAAGCAGGAGTGGGTGGGTTGGTGAGCAAGGGGAGTGGGAAGGGGATAGCAGGTTTTCTGGGGGGAGACCAGGAAAGGAGATAATATTTCAAATGTAAATAAAGAAAATATCTAATAAAAAAAAAAGAAAGAAAAGAAAAGGCCTTAAGAAAGAAAGTGATTGGGAGAATCAGTGCCTCTTAAAGTAATACTGTGGTTGCTAAATTTCCAAGCTCTGCATGACTCCAGGGACTGACCTATGTGGGGTAGAGATGGAATGAGAAAGTAATTTTCACTGAAAATACAGAAAAAACTTTGTCATCCCTCTGTGTCTCTCCCAAGGAAGGTTGTATTACTCCCATGTGGGAGGTATTGGTCCTTTTCATGATCGTACCTTGTCAACAACACACTTGCTCTCTGGATAGCATTCACTACCCCAAACGTCTTGATCATCAAGTATTAGGTCGTTTTAAAGCAAATTCCCTAATTTGATTATTGTCATATTGGTATACACATACATTGAATAATCATATCACAGACAATATATGTATACATATATGTGAGTTTTAAGAGGCTGGCCTCCTTTACCTTAGATTGCCAGACTATAAATTCCTGCTGTAAGCCTAATAGCAGTTTGTAGGAATAATAGAAATAAGGATAGGAATGATAAATGGAGAAGTGCAGCTACTTTGAGGCAAACCAGAAAAAGGAAAAAAAGCTCAAACACTAAAATCTCCTTTAGGAAAACACAGGACCATGAGTTTTGCCAAACTACTGGCTTTCTTCCATTGATGCTTGTAGTGAGTTAGAGAAATGGGCTTCCTGCATACATGCAGCATGGGAAAACATATAAATGAATATGAGTAGTCTATTAGAGGCCATAAAATACAAATATTTAATAGATATACAACTATAATCCCTGTAACTTTTCTCCCCACCCTCTCATAACACCGGCCCTGAATAGCATCTGAACAGCAACAAAAAATTGATTGCCGTCTTATATTTTCATTAGCTGAAAGAGCATCTATTAAACGAGGTAAATTTAATTTTGAGCTAAAGACAAGAAGTAATGGAAATTTAGAAAATCAGATGTAAATTGTTTACTATCTGTAAATAAGTGATTGCTTTCATATTCCTGGAGCACTTAAAAGTCAGTATGAATTGAATTTAATTTTTTCAGTGGCAATGTTATTTTTAACAAAGGTACTTAATGTCTCCTTGTAATCATTTCTTTCTTGAAAAGTATTAGCATATTTAAAGAAAGTCATTGATTATATAATATAGAGTATTTTCCTTGTTGCTTTTTTACAGTAATACTTCTAAGTCTTGATATATGGACTTCTGGTTTTATTTTAAAAATTAATTATTGTGTTCTATGGCTCAACTAAGATGCTGGATTGTTGTTTGTCTGTTTGTTTCAGCACCTTAAAATCCATTTTAACCAGAATTGTTTAAATGCATAACCGTGATTTATTTATACATCTATCTACATCTAAATTTCATACAAGACCATATAAATACTTTAGGAAATTAATAGTAAAGGTTGACAATAAAGTTAACATACTATAGGAGGTATTTTTAGTACAATTAATTGGTTACTATCTATAATCAACTCACCCTTCTACCCCATGGGCAAGTAGACTATCCTGCATATTCTATTTCCATGAAGTCTTTCAACCAGTATTGTTCTGCAGTTTCATCTTTCACTCCATGGGTTCATTTAACTCCTTGTTATTTATCTCATGATTTACATGCTTTGAATATCTCTCCAGCTGCTTCCCTCAGTCAATCAAGAAGTGTTTCAATGGGTGTCTTATCACAAACATGTCTCTATCCTATTAAGTTTTCTCTCCTCTTATTAACCTACATCATCTGTAGATATGTAGGATGGCCATTACCTGGCACTCTCTATTCATCATCTGACAGTTTCTGAGCTTTAGTTAGCTCCTTTTCAGCTCTTCTGAAATAGTCATCATTTCTTGTGGCTTGTTTACTTTAGTCTCTGGCTATCAGAACTCAGTTCTCTGGTCTGTAATTAAAGACAGTAAAGATTCAGCGTCTTTTCTGGAAAACTGATACTACTAAAGATGAATTAAGGAAAGTTTATTTCAGGAATGTGGGAAACTCAGTGCCTATCACAGCATTTCATTCAAACTGTTTAAATGTGTTGTGAAGCACTGGTGTAATTCAGCAATTGGTGTTATATGTTATAAGAACCTGGATATTTTGTATGTATGTAGAATTAAATAAGACAATTAGTACTGTATGCTAGATGTACAAGAAAAGTTGTTTTAACAGAGAAATAGTAGATGCATACCTGACAATATTTTAATAATATACTGATCAAAGACTATATTTTGCAAATCTAATTAAAGTTGGAAGCATTTAAGTGTGTTCTTTTTCAGAAAAATTTAAGTAGAGGTAGGAAGGTTTAAATCGTTGCTTCTAATTTTTGTGTTTTATCTTGTCTGATTCATATTGCTGTCATCAGTTTTCTTATAAAATTCAAGGTCAGAGATGGAAAGAAAGATATTTACCTATGAAGTACAAGGACTATAAAAAAAAAAACTTGGAAACTTTTTAAATAAATGAATGGAGACCTAATTTACTTTCAGAGAATGAATGACTGGTTTAGAGTGGCTGATGAGCTGCTTCCCATCTGGGAAATATTAACCCCAGTAGGTTGTCAACCCGCACAATGTTACAGAGATAATAAAAAGCAGAGCATATGGGTCTTTAATGGCTTATAGATAAAGTGCAGGTTTAGAGAACAAAGCACTACGTTCTTTTTTTAAAGCATAGGTCAGCACTAAATGTTGAATATGATTTTTTTAATATTATATACCCCATGAAATTAGTATTTTGAGATAATTTAGCATAGTAAGCAAAGACGAGTCTTAAAATGATTTATTTCTTTATCACTCAGCAAAACAAAACTTGTTGACTAATAGATGGAATGCTTTACTTATTTTTCATCACCCCATAATTAAAAAAGCAAAATGCAAATATAAAATTAAAGAGGCTTTTCAAGTAGATATATAAACAAGGTCTGTACATATACATATACAAGTATTTTATTTGAACTTTTATACATAGTGAGTAAAATGTCTTGGAAAAGTCATATTTTTATTTTTTTTAATGTTAGCTGCCAAATTTAAGTTATAAATTACTTAAGCAGTTTACCTTAAATGTAATGTCCTGAAACACAGATACAAGGGATTCATTATGGTCAGCTCTAAGTATAGCTGTGAACATTTTCCATATCATCAATATATAGCAAAAGGCATATGCAATCATCAAATATCAGTTATTTTTATTTATTGATTTTATATGTAATATTGGTTGTTTTCACATACCACTGTTCTATTACATGTGAACCTTAAGAAACATGTATACCGAGCTAGAGAAAGTACCCAAGGAGCTGAAGGGGTCTTCAACCCTATAGGTGGAAGAATAACATGAACTAACTAGTACCCCCTGAGCTCATGTCTCTAGCTGCATATATAGAAGAGGATGGCCTAGTTGGCCATCATTGGAAAGAGAGGCCCCGTGGTCATGCAGACTTTATATGCCCCAATACAGGGGAACACCAGGGCCAAGATGTGGGAGCGGGAGGGTAGGGGAGCAGGGCAGGGAGGGGGGAGGGTATAGGGAACTTTCTGGATAACACTTGAAATGTAAATGAAGAAGTTATCTAATAAATATTGGGAAAAAAAAAAAAAAGAAACATGTAGACCATTTGTCATTGACCTGGAAGCTGACAAGGTATCTTCTTTTCTATGGTGTAGAAGAAAATTCCAATTATATTTCTTGACTAGACTGCTCTAATAATTAAAATTATCTGAGAGAAAAGCCATGAAAAGGTTTTTTTTTGGTCCAGTTTCATAGGTTCTTTTCATGGTCAACTAACGTATTGCCTCTGAATTTATGGGAAGACAGAAACTTCATGGCAGAAGGCCATGGGGGAGGAGAGTTACTCACCTTCCGACTCTAAGGAATCAGAAAAAGACAGTAGATGACAAAAGGGGTCAGGTACAAGATGAGCTCTTTAAAGGCATGCTCCAATAAATCACCTCTTTGAATGAGCCCCAACTTTTAATAACTCATTCATTTGTATTCTAAGTGGATTCATCCAATGCTGAAGCTAATGTGTAATCACATCTTAAGTTCTTCAACTCATACATCCTTCTGGGGATATTTTATATCCAATGCATGACAAGTAGTCATTTTTACTCAGTGTCTTTATTTGTCCAAGTAGACCTGTTAGATATTAGAACTTTATGATACTACATAAAACCAGGACAATATCTCCACTTCTGCTTCAGAATGAAGAATTTCAATTCAGAAGCAAAAAGCATGCTAACTAATTATAAATGCACTTTAAGACATCTTAATCCTAGGCAGCCCCTTCTGCTCCAGCACTTCCTCTCTGTTTAGACTTGCACACAACTTGTACTCGGTGTGTCAAACAGTCTCCTATCACTTTAAATTTGAGCGTTATGGTAAATATGTTATCCTATCCTGATTAACAAAAACTAACAGGAACTCTAATGAAGCTACAAATATAGACACAACAGCAAAGCAGAGAGAGAAAAACAATGTTAAAACGTAGTTCAGTTGAGCTTTTCTCTTAAGATATTAGCATACCAACCCCCTGCTCGATTCTTAGTTGCATTTGCTTGGAATACATCTATGAACACGCAGTCTAGATTATATCTCATCATGGAGAATCAAGGTATTTATGAACTCTCACACCAAACCTAGGCCATTTATAGTTTCTGGGACAGGGAAAGGCAGTTTTTTCTAAGAGCGTACTCCCAGGTAAGTTGGCCACATTCCAGGGGATGCTTACATATCCATATGGGTTCATTAACTGGGCTGAGTGTGTTTGATTATAGAGGACACAGAGTATGAGTAAGGAAGGGTGATGGATAAGAAAGAAATTGGGAAGAGATTAAAGAGGATTAAAAGTACTGTGTGAAATCTAATACCTAATATTTATATGTCAGAATCCTCTTTTGTATGCATGTATTTAGTAGCCTCTTGTGAGCTCAGCAGTCTTCCAATTCTGCTGAAGACTAATGACCCCTAGATTTTTTCTCAATGTCTTTCAGTGTTTATACTCACTCTGACTCAACAGATATATTATGGGGTATTTAATAGATATATTCACAATTAATGCTGGTGGACCGCTTTTTCCCCTGTCCCTGAAAATTGAGTGTGGGAGGATTCACTAGTCCTCAGGAAGTATCTATCCTGATACTGTTCTTTAGTGAGCAAAATGATCCTCAAGGCAGAGCATTTTCTTCCTGAACATGAAATTTCAAAATCCTAAAACATTAGTAATTACAACCTTAAAAGTAGAAATGTTGATTTTACATTATTTGGATTTTTACATATCAATAGCACTAAAGTTAATTTACATTATAGTAAATGTTGCTAAGGATAGAAAATGTCTATTGGAATTAATAACCACATTTGAAATTGAGTTATTAAGTGAAAGACTATTTGGGAGTGAAAAGCCATTTTTAAAAATTGCGTTACTTATTTAGCTTTTTATTACTATACCAAGTTGTATAAGAAAATTCATTATATAGAGAAAAGACTTATTTTCTTCAAATTCTGGAAGTGCCAGTCCAAGATTGCACAGCTCTCCCCATCACCGTTTCTTTTTCTTTTTCTTTTTTCTTTATTTGTGCTAAAAACTAGAAACATCAAAACTATTTTATAGGAGAATCTATATTATTGGAGAAAATATTCTATAGAAGAATCAAACTATTTTATATTTACTTCCTAAAAGTCTCATTTCTTTTCAGTACTATAGGATGCCAACCAATTTCCAAAATACAGAGGCCTTTGAGAGAGGTACTCAAAATTATTCTCACACCTTCCTCCATTCTTTAACCCAACTACCCCATTCTCATTTATAACGTCAGTGTTACCACTCAAAATAGAAAGGATTCCTGTATTATTCCTGTATTCTATTCATTAAACTCATAAATATTGAATGATCAACAAATATTTGTGTGTATACATAAGAAATACAATTTATATATATATTTTGAATACTTGTGATGTGTGAAGTATAACTAGCCAGGAATTACCATAATCTACCATGATTCCTTGGGTTAATATGACAAATTACAGATACTTGTCTTAAAACAACAGGAATTAATTGTCTCAAGGTTCTACAGGCCCAGTCTCTGAAATTACAATGACTAAGACCAGTCTTCCACTCAAGACTAAAAAAAAAATCCTTGCTAGTCACTGTTAGTCTTTTTGTTTTGAGTAATAGTCATTTCCCAGTTGACAGGCACCACTGGATTTCCCTCCTGCATCTTCACTGGCCATTTTCCTTCTGGCTGTTTCTCTGTCTTTACAAGGCAGTGATAGGACTTAGTGACAGGACTCAGCTCATCCTTCAATTTGGTAGGATTTTAATTCATCTACATTTACACTGTCTGCTTTTCAAAATAAGGCTGCATTTACGGATGTTACATGGACATGAAGTTTTCTGGGACACTGGATCCTTTTACATATCAACATGTCAACCTTCTCAGAAATGTCTATTTATATAAAATAATTACATTCATGTTTTAGGACAGTAATGTATTAAGGAGGCATATAAGTTGTTCAATATGGGGTGATGACATTTTTTTTTCAGTATCTGTCTCTTCAAGGTTAATGCCTGTTATGATAAGTAAACATTCACAAAGGAGTATTTGGAAAGCTTCAGAGAATTAAACATAGAAACATTATATGGAAATATGACATACTTATGTGCTTATGAATTTGTAAGATAGTGTTTTTCTGTCTCCCATCCTTCAATTTTTCATCATAAAAAGTAGACCTGCTGTTATGAATGATTCAGCCTTCGTTAAATCTAGAGTAACACAATAAAATAGAACTCAAAGCAGAATGGCAGAGGAAGGATTTCAGATATTTTCACTTTTACCTTTAAGCTGATGCAACAATCTTTTGTCACAATTTAGATATATGCTTCCTGGGTTTTCACACAGTTCATAAAACGTTTATGAGTTGATGAAAATGCCTAATGGTTTCCCTTCAAAATACTATGACCTTGCAGGTGTTTTTCTGTGATGTTTACCCTAATCTCTTCCAATATGATGGTAAAATAAAATCAGTTATTTTCCAAGCTAGCTCCTTCTGAGACTAATGTAGACCCTTTACTAATTACTCAGGTACAATAAGTGTAAACAAAATATTCTGTTTTGCTACCAATTTAATAACCCATTCATCTTTTATTTAATTGAGATAATTATTTCTCTCATTTGCCTCAACATGAGCAGAAAATGGCAAGATATAATTTCTTTTAGCTGTGGCTAATATTTTGAAGTCATTAGATTAATAAAAAGGAAACATCTAATTTAATGGAATTAGTATGCAAATTAGAGTGGTCTGTGCTGCAAAATATTACTGAAGGTAGAAATTGTATATGAAATTTGGTAGAAAATGTAAAGATACTACCTCCTTACTTTAAAATAAATATATGATTAATCCATATTCTTTTATATCCATTATTAAATTTCAGTTTCTTGTCTGATATCAATATAATTATATATATCATACCTAAAATTATCAGAATGTCATTGAAAGTAATCTGATTGTTTTCTATTTTATTATTTATTTCCTATTTTCTATTTTATTATTTATTTATTAAAGGTGCCAACTCTCTAGAGGAAAAGTATCAATTATTTTTCGTTTTAAAATAGTGTTTGGTTAGGATATAGCAAACTCAGATAATATCACCTTTGTTGAGTATCCTTTGGAACTGAGAGTTGTTTTTGATTCTTAAGTTAAAAGAAAAAATAATTGAAAGCAAAGGGAAAGAAACAAGTTTGTAAATACAGTAAATATGTACATGTGCAGGAAGTGGGAATGATACAGACAGCCTTTTAGGGAGCAGAGAGCATGGCTGTGACAGTAGGTTTAGGAGGCAGTGTGGGATTTTGGATGCTCCTTATTATCCACAGAATGCCACTGATAAAGAAGTTTCACATGAAGTGATTTTACCAGAAGAATAGATTCTGGCACATGCCAGTACAATTAAGTATCCTATTCATCTCTGTCAGTCACGGCCCTTCAAAGACTGAATTCAAAGAATTGCTTTTTATAAGAGGGAGGACAAGAGGAAACATTTGAAAGAACAGGTGATTAATGACATCATTACAGAGCCCTGTGACTATTATGCAAAACCCAGGACATTTGTGCACAAAATCTGGAAGTAACTTGAAAGTCCATGGATTGCCTCATTCTGAATCATTGATCTAAAATGCATGAACGTAACAGGCAGATGATAAATGTGAAGAGCTGGCTGCATAGGAAGTGGTAATCAGAATTGGTTTTTAGACAGATTTGGCCAGAACTGAAAACAAAGTAAAATCATTCCTCTGGCCTAAGGTATGGCATTTTAGGATTGCAGCCAACAAGCAAGATGTTCATTTTGGTGGAGAACGTGCCCTTCGGTGAGATGAAGCAGTTTTTGTTGATTTTTATTGAACATTTCATAATATGTTTTGACCTAATCCACACACTGTTATATACCCTCCAGTTCTTCTCCTACCACTTTTACTTCCAACATTATGTGATGTCTTTGTCTTGCTTTAGAAGCTAAAGTAGATCCCATTTATCAAGAGATTCTGTTCAAAAGAAGGCTAGAATGGGGAAAAAAAAGGAGGTTAGTGGTTCAAACCAAGGGCTGGAAATTATATATCACACTGGGCAATGTTTAGTAGTCATTTGCACAGTACAGGCTTTCATTAATGCTCTATCCATTACATGTAGTTCTTTATACCACTTTGTGTATTGCATGTCTCATAAGCATCTTAAATATGTACTCAAGAGGTGTGCATCTTAGATGTCTACAGATATTCTGGAGTCAGAGCACCACTGGCTATGACCAGTTATAATAAGCCTCAACCTGGGGATTTCCAGCCTGTCTCTTTGCCAGTGGGTTGTTTATCTAAGTCACTATTGTGTGGCAGCTATAAGGCCTTCCAGACCTTACTCCCTAGCCTATCCTTCTACCATAGCTCCCATCTGAGAGTAGCTTCAGAATATTTTGGGAGAGCTGAAAGATGATGATCCATCTCCTTTTATCTATTTCTTGCTGGTGAGCAGTATAGCCTGTGCCTGAGCAGGGGCACAAAACTATCTCCCAGTTTATGCATCAGCTGGAAAGGAAGACTGTATCCCTTGTGGTAGGAACTGGCCGAAAAGGTCAGCATTACAAAATTAGTCTGGAATTATATTGTAAATGACACAAAAATAGAAATTCTATAAAGTGTTAGGCAGGTTTTTCCCAGAGCTATTAGCACTTCTAGCACCCTAAGGTATTGCAGTACAGGTGTGCTAGCATTAATGGCTCAAAGGCATTCAAAGCTGGTAAGCCTGGGCTGTTACATTAGCAGAGAAATAAAACCATTAGTAGGAGAGTGGTAGACGGATGGGGAAGTGAGGCTGTACCTGGAGGAAATTCCACTGAAATATGAACATTGGAAACACAGGAAAATGGTTGGTATTTGCAGAATGCTGGTACTATAAGAAGTACAATCTAGCACAAATCCCATTAAACTTCATAGCTAGCAGGTGTAGAGAAAAATCAGGAAGCCCACGTGGGTGGGATCATGGGAAGACTGGGTAAGAGGAGTCACACCGAGTATGGAAGGATTCATTTGTTATATTTGACATTGTTTACAGATCATGTTGAGATGTCATTTATCTTTCATGGAAAAATTGCCTTTAACTTAAATGTTTTTAATTTAATTTTTTTCAAAACCTATTTTAATGATTGTTCTTAAATGTTTTGTTTATTAGATATTTTCTTTATTTACATTTCAAATGCCACCCTGAAAGTTCCCTATACCTTCCCCCCTCCCTGCTCCCCTACCCACCCACTCCTAGTTCTTGGCCCTGGTGTTCCCCTGTATTGGGGCATATAAAGTTTGCAAGGGGTTTTTAGGCTATGATTATATATTCAAAGACTGTTCTGATTTTGATAAGATGTTTTTAACACTTAAATATGTGAAAATGTTCATTAAGTGGGTTTTTAAAATATCAACACTTCACAAAATTCTAATCTTTACATAACTCTAGAGAAACTTTCATGACTTTTTTGTAACAACATTTTATAGAAGGTCTGAAATGTTTTATTTCATAATTTAATTTATTGACTTTTAAGTAGCATTGTTATTGTTACTGATGGAAATACCAAATCTTTGAATGTAGAAAGGAATTTGAGAAGGGCTGTCTTAAAGGAAAGGGGAAGGATTATGAATGTCAGGATAAGGATAGTTGAATTTAATCAGCAGAACTCATTTTAAACATGATTTACAGTATGCACTTTTGAAAATAAATAGCTATCAATATACTTGGTACAAGCCAAAAAACATATAAACTAAATTAAATTCAGATTTATAAGCAAATAAAACTAACTGAGAAGTAGGAGATGAGGAGAAAAGATTTACATTGTTGTAGTCCATGTGCCACAGAAAATTAAATCCAGACAGATATTTTGGGGGTGGGGATGAAATGAAGACACCAGTAAGACCAAATCAAACATGCTTATCACAAGCTATTAGAAGATCTATATTAAAGCTATCAGACTAATAACAGTTTGTCCTCTATGGTATTACTTTAAGATTTCATGTAAAAGGATACTGTATTTCATGATTTCTATCACTGCCTTTACCCAATTCCAATCTTTCTATGTTCCCTCTCCCAAATTCATGACCTATTTTTCTATAATCATTTATAAACACACACACACACACACACACACACACACACACACACACTTATTGAGTCCAATGTATTTAGGACTGATGACATAGGATTAGAGAATTATTGATCAACCTGAAAGCAGAAACTAAACAAACATGCACAGTAGCTCCTACATTCACCCCAAATGTTTCTTCTCCTTCAACATCCTGCCTGTAGCACTCTTCACCTAGAAGTGAAGCCCTTTGAATTTTTCTTCCATTTATTCTGTATTATCAAATGGACTGGTCCTTGAAGGTCTTATTGAAAGTTCATAAGAACAACATCCATGTCCTCTCCAAAAGACACTATCGCATATCAGTCTTCTCAGTCCACAGGCTCTTCTTATCACTGTGCTTTCTTCTACATTGCTTCTAAGTCTTAGTTATTGAGACAGCCCTACACACCTGTAAGCCCAGGAACCACAGTAATTTCAAGACTGGCATGATAGATCCATGTGCTGTGATAGTGGCACTTAAATCTAATGTACAAACAACAGCTATCTATTAAAACCTAAACCCTGCTCAGTTGAAGGGGACCCAAACATAGCACTATAATCCGACCCTAAAGCCAATAAATGGAGAGGTCCTAACCTATAGAAGAAAACCTGGTACTTTAGGAATATGCCTGTCTAAATAATCATCCTCATAAACAAACATACCAAGAACTCACATATCTCATCAGGGAAATTTTTTGAAGCCAAGACTAGAGAAGAGAACCAAAGCTGGCCAAAATATGCATTGACTTTCTTGATTGAGTTCTCCTGTGGAATCCTCTTTGAAAAATACTGTTCAAAGCTAGTAAAGAGCTGGGTGTAGCATTCACCTGTAACCTAGTACCTGGGAAGTGTAAACAAATGGGTCAGAAGTTAAAGGTCAGCTATGCATACATGGTGAGATTGAGAGTTCAAGGATAGCCTGGACTGCATGAAATTCTTTCTTAAAAAGAAAAAAAAAACATAATATAGAAAACTGAAGACATTGTTTTTCCCATTGGGTCAGCAGCGACAATACTTCATAATAAGTGGGATGGTGATATGCATTTACCTTCTGGCAAATAAGAAACTATATTTTACTTGTCAAGTTTAAATTGTAAGCAGACAGTACAACACATTAAATCAGTGTAGCAGTTAGTATTTTACTGTCAGCTTGATACAGACAAGAAGTGTCAGGGAAGAAGAGACTGCAGAGGAAGTGTGTTGACTTGGCCTATGAATGTCAAGCCTGTGGGGCATTTGGTTGCTAATTGATATAAGTGGGACAACCACACTGGGGGTGGTAACATTTTAGGCAGGTTAGCTAGGACTGTAGAAAAAAGGTAGCTGAGCATGCCTGAGGTGACGAGAAATATTCTTCCATGGTTTCTTCTTCAAATTTATCTTGATTAATTTCCCTGACTTTTTACAATAATGGATTGTGACCTAGAAGAATAAGCCAAAATAATAAATAAATAAATAAATAATATGCTTCCCTTCTCAACTTGCTTTTGGCCATGCTATTTATTACAGTACCAGAAAGAAAACTAGAACGCCTAATTTCTTTGTCTTGTCAAATAATCATTGTATATATCTAAAGCAAATACATTCCAGAAAGCATAAAACAATATCAGCCATATCCCTTTCTTGTTACAACTACTTATGATGACCTTACAAAGCAATTCTAAAAGTATGGTTTAGAGTGTGAATAGTGTTCATTGTTTTGTTATTTATAACTATCTCATTGAAATTAGATCACTTGAGAACACTATTAATTATTATCTTTACAAAAAAATCATACTGCTACTATATAGTACTATAAATCTCTACAGATCTGGTATAAATAAATTAGCATTTATTTACCATATCCTAATATTTCAAATAAATTGAGTCACAGGTTGCTTGAAAAATACATTTAATTATACTTTACTGTATGTTGTATAATCTAATAACATGTCTTAGTAATTAGGATAGATTTTCAGTACATATATAACCACTATAGAGATGTGCATGTGAATAGTACACATGAAATCATACATATTTCATAGCACAATACTCAAAATTAACAAAACTTTTGTTCACCCAAACTAGTTTACCATCGTATTGAATTGGAATGTAATTGATCTGAATATGGATAATATAAAAACTAGGGAGAACTCATTTGAATTAATGTGTTATTTTATTCCTTTTCTTTTTTTAAGTTGAAACAAAAAGTCCTTTATTTCAGTAACCTGGTTTAGCCAATCAAATGTAAAATAGCATTGAATTAAGTAGTAAGAGATACCCAATAAGAATAGTATTTAGAAGCTTTTACTCAACTACAATTGTTTGTCAGTTATGTGGTTGATAATAAAATTCTCTTGATAGTTTTTAAAATTATTTTATTAATTCACATTCTATCCTTTGACCCTTCCCAAACTTCCTTATCCAATTCCTCCTCCCTCTTTTCTCTGAGAGGGTGCTCGCCCTCACACACAGGGCCTCTACCTTCCCTGGGGTCTCTTGTCACTCCAGGGTTAGGTGCATCTTCTTCCACTGATGCTAGACCAGACAGTCCTCTACTGTATATGTCTCAGGAGCCTCGGACCAGCTAGTGTATACTGCCTGGCTAGTGTTTTATTTTTTTTTTAATTGAGTCAATTATTTGACTGTTGAGCACTTAATACTACCAGCCAAAGCAGATACGCAGCATTTAATAGATTCATGTTTTAAATTAATTTAGAAAATAGTCATTAGGTGGAGAGATATTTCTACTCATCTATAACATATTTCATAATGAATTTCTTACCTGTTATAAGTATAAATCATAATGTCTAGTACTCAAATTTTTTCATTAAGTCAATAAAATATCCCCTCACTTTCATCATATTCTTTTTTCCCCATCTATCCACCCACTCCTGCCTCCCTGCGCTCACATTCCCCTACACTCGAGCATCGAGCCTTCACATGACTAAGGGTTCTCCTCCCATTGATGCCCATCAAGGTCATTCTCTGCTACATATGTGGCTGGAGCTATTTTTATTCCTTTTTTTAAAAATAAATTCTCAAGATTTATCAAGAAGTCTAATTTTAGGTGAGAACTAGGGGATAAACACTCCCTCATTTTATCATGTCTCATCTGTCTATCTAACATCTATCATCTGTCTATCATCTCATCTTCCTTTTTACTTCTTTTTTACTTTTTTTTTTTACTTATTTTTTATCTTCTTTTTTACTTCTTTTTTATTTTTTAATTTTTACTTCTTTTTTACCTTTCTCTCTGAAGGTCAAATTTGGACTATGCTCAGAGTCTAGAACTATGTGCAGGCTCAGCCATCTTCAGTTTCAGTAAGTCAGGCATTTTCTTCTTAGTTCCTAGTCTTCACTCACTCAAGTCCTCCTGCTCTGGCACCTACTCAGAATGCATCAAGTCTTCTTTGTCTTACATTTGTAAGCCCAGGGCCTCTGAAACACAATTCCAACATGAGCAATTAGCATATCAGATCTATTCTAGTTCAGGCACATTGACAATTCATGTGTCCTTGTATCTTGTCATAAATAATTTAGATGTCTCTATGTCTTTTGACTTTGCCTATAACTTTTGTGGTCATAGTATCCTGTCTTATACTACATAGTTCAAAACAATCAATTAGTTTAGATATAAACTTTATGTTCACTTTTCCATAGAGAGTTAAGACTATCGCATGAAAGTAATATATAAAATAGTTCACTGTTTGTAAATAAGAGACAGAATACAAGGAAGGAAGGAAATATAAGAAAACAAATAAGACTCTGTAAGAATGAAGTTATAGGCTTTGGATTTACAAAATAGGGATTTCCAGGTAACTGTTTCCTAGAATTTCTCTTGGTCTAGAGAGGAATGAATGTTAATAAAACAATAATGGATAAATGTATGAGCCTAAGCTAATAATATGAAAGAGATGATTTCCTACAACTTTCACTACAGTGTTTATAAAATATTGTAAAAGATTATAGATGGCCATTATGATATATCCACAAAATATAATTAATATAGTCTTATTAACAATGAACCTATCTTTGGTTTTTATTATTAAATCATCTAGTATGGTGAATTTAACACATTTTTGCTAATTTTACTGAATACAAGTCAAAGCTTTACTTAAAATAAATATTTAAAATACCATGTCTTTCTAATGTGTGTAATTATCATTTTAAAGAATCTGCCATGTATGCTATTTATTACATATCCTATTGATAGATATGATGATGGAAGGATCACAAGTGAGAATTAATTTACCTCTAGTATAATTTACTGTTGTTTTCTGAGTACTGAATGTTCTCAAGAGACGATCATGTTTTTTCCACATCCTACTGATATCATGATGAAAGAATTAAAAGTGAGGATTTCTTGACACCTGGTATCTGTCTGCTCACTCTAGATTTTATCTATGCCCAACATCTATGGATAATTCATAAAATGATAATGCTCTCATGCTATAGTTTACCAATCACCTTGTGTTTCTTATCATTGGTTTCCATTCTTACTGCACTCTTTGGGTATGCCTGATATTTACATTGGCAAATTAGGATAAAGATGTAAAGCTATATAAATGTGTTAGAGTTTTTTCATGGTTTAGCTGGGCTGTCATCAATTAATAATTATTTTATTAGTAATTCAAAATATTCTACAAAGTCTTTCATAAATTAGTCATCCATAGCTATAATTTAGCAAAGTAATTTAGAATATATCTTGAATTCTACATCATTTGGAAATTTTTCATGAGCAGTAGGACTGAAAACATAAACTGCCCACTTTTCTCTACTTTCTCTACTGTGAGAACAGATAGGTTTAAGCAAAATTTACTCAAAGGCAAATTCATTCTTATATCTCTATTTGATTCATATTTGTCATAGATTTATAACAGTAATAAAATTTAATAATCATAATATTTACAAAAGGTTGCTTGTTGTTTTTCATGATTTTTCTCTCTCAACAGGTATGTTCTGTAATAGACTGAATTCTACAGTATCATATTTATTATTTAGTATTTATTTATTTATTGTGCAGGAGTGATATGTCATAGTATACAGGTTAAGGAAGAGGAAACTCGCAGGAGTCTTTTCTCACCTCCCACAATCTGGTTACCTGGGGTCTAAGTCAGGTAATGAGGCTTGCTGGCAAGTTTCCTTATCCACTGTGCCATCTCATTTTGCCATGTGTAAATTTTTAATAAGCTTAAATTTTGTATTACATGCTTTTACAGTGCATACTTCGAGGAAAATTTTAAATTAGTTCTCATGTAATGTCAGGAGAGTAAAACTGCATATGTAAATTCTTCTACTCAAATTTTATTGGTTCCATTTTTACCTTTGATGGTGTCCTTCATGAAGAGAACAGTGAAAACCCTGGGTAGATGCAGGTTGGGATGCAATAGGATGTAGAACAACAGAGAGCGGGAGTCAGTGAGTGAGAGGATCGTTGCACATAAAGAGAATTATTAGATTCTTTTTTTTTTTCAAGTTTTTCAACAAAGGAAACGATTTTCTCTGTGTTCTTATTCTTCTAAATGATTGATGCATTTGAAAGAAAAGCTATTTGGGTTTATTGAGAGGCCCTAGGAGATGAAAAGATCATCCTAATCTGGTTTAAGGGGATGTTTTTGTTGGAATTAATTTCCTAGGTGCCAGAAATACAGTGTTCAGAGGTTTGTAAAGTAATTGAAGATTTTGGGAAACTGAACAGAAGCTGGGTTTGGTTGTATTGATTCAATTAGTGAGAAATAGTCTTTAACCCTTCAGCAGTAGATATCTACTATTGACAGATGTGGATTTTGATGACAGACAATTTTTTGTGATAATTTAGCTCATTATTATTATGCTATCCTTATCTTTTTTCATAATTACACACACACACACACACACACACACACACACACACACATCCTACTGAATATAATCTCTGTCCATGCACATGAGTTTATGGCTGACTGCTGGGTATTAGGATAGACTATTGGGGTTTTCATCACTGGAAAACGAATTTTTGCATTCACAGCAGCAATTTATTGCCTGTAGGTCTTGCAAAGATGGGGGCTAAATAAAATATACACAATATACAGTAGCATGTCAACTGATGCAATTTTGCAAGTCTCGTTTAGAAAACCATATTGCTAAGATTCCATTGTGCTTCCCCTGACACGTCTAAAAGACATCCTTTTATATTGGCTCTTAAAAATCTTTTCACCCCCTCTTCCTTAGGGTCCACTGAGACATAAATTAACATAAATTAAGAACTTACATTATACATATAATAATTGGGGCTGAATATACCAATCATCATTTGTTCTCGGTAGGTTGACCAGTTGTTGCTCCCCTTAGTAACCTCCATTTGCTTCATAAAGAAACTTTTTTTTTTTTATTATGGATTGAAAACTATACGTATCTGCAAACTTCACGAACTATCATCATCATAAAATATAAAATACCATTCACATTTTCTCTGTGCTGAAAGAACACAGTGTATATTATTTGTATAAATGAGGAGTATAGGGGGTGATAAGTCTCACAAGTTAAGAAATTCAAGTGCTATATTAAATGAGAAAATAAAATATTTTAACGGAAGACATCAACTTTCTGGGCCAAGTACACATTTTTCTGCTGCTGAGTTGATATTTGAGCAGTGCCCCATGTGCTTCTAAACACATTTCCTAGCAATTTTAAGATAGATGTAGAAGTTTACTCAGATGCAATCTGATGTCCTTATTTTCCATCTGATTTTTTTTTTTTTTGCTCCGTAGTCCCATAAGTAGTTTATTAATTAAAAAGACAGGCAAATCCATCTGCCTCTGCATATCTGTAAGTCTTCTTATACTGATGTAATAGCTTTCGATATTTTTGTGTCTCAGAAATGTGCTTCACATGCCCTCCACAAATTCATAGAAATAATTGATGGCAGTAGAACCCAGGCCTAGGCAGGAAATTGTGCTATGGTTGCACTGTTTTGTTCTGTTTCCTTTTCTAAAAATAAGCATTTTATTATTATTATTCCTTTTTCTCTTAGATATTTTCTTTATTTACATTTCAAATGTTATCCCCTTTCTTAGTTTTTCCTCTGAAAATCTCCTATACTCTCCCCACTCTCCCTACTCACCAACCCACCCACTCCCACTTCCTGGCCCTGGCATTCCCCTATATTGGGGCATATCACAGGACCAAGGGTCTCTCATCCCATTGATGACCATACCAGGAACAACAATATGAACTTCCCAGTACCCCCAGAGCTCCCTGGAACTCCCACCAACCAAAGACAACACATGGTGGGACACATGGCTCAAGCTGCATATGTAGCAGAGGATGGCCTAGTTGTTTTGTTTATTTGTTTGTTTTGTTGTTGTTATTTTTTAACAATAGCATAGTGCACATAGATGATGAATCTATACAACTAGCCCTGATTCTTCCCTAATAACTAACAACAAAAAATAGATATTTTGTCCAACCAGTTTCTAACAGTTTAACCTTTACCATCTTAACCCTGTTCCCATTGCTTGAAATTCTCTCTCTCTCCTTTTGACATTTCCTCCCAGTCTCTACAGTCGCTATGATACTCCTTCAAAAATAGAATGATCACAATTTTACTAAAGAATACCTCATTGTCTAGGACTTTGTCTTTATCATACCTCACCAAAGTGTATCTGGGTTTGCATCGCCTCTTGTCCTTTCCTTTGCTATAGTTCTCTTTGCCTACTTGTAATTTGTCCAACTCCTTACTCAAACATCACCTCAAACATGATTATACACTGTCTACTTAAAATAATCATCTCAATGCATAATTTTCACCTCATTTTCTTTTCTTATTTTTATTTTTATTTTTATTTTTTGCTAATGCCAAATGTAAGCCAAATGTAAGCCCCAAATGTCACTGCAATCATGAAAGATACAGCCACTCTGTTACACGTTGCCTCATCTAGCATCTCTATGGAACATTAGAGCAAGCCCACTCTCTCCAGTTAATAGCGGGCTGACAATCATTATGAACCAAACTGACAATAAGTAGGATCCAACATGTATATTTACTTGACATATAATAGCGAAACATTGACTTTCAATGTACAAATCAATCTGTATTTAGAAAAAAATGCTGGCAGATGTCATTTAAACTGTTACCCTAATACAACTTCAGCACATTTAATTGGAGATAATTAGCTATAATTTTACAAGATTTGTATTAATATGAATGAGTAAATATTATAATCATAAAATTAAATTATCAGAATGATTTGAATATATTATTGAAAATTCATCTGCTTGGATTATAGGTCAGAAATTCAATGTCATTTGTAATTATTCATAATTTATTTTATTTAAATACATTAAGCCTTAATCTTTATAGGGTCATCTCATATTAATTAAAAGTATTGCCTTTTTAATGTAGAAGGCTTAAGAATTTATTCTTATGAACACATCCATATAAAAATATTGACATATAGTTATGTTAAATAGGATATACTAATTTAAGGATTGCAATGATCTCTATTCATACCCATAGGATACAGTATTAGTATGATTAACAAAGGTTATCTTGTTGAAAATAATACAAAACATAGAATTAATAAAATCAATATATATTTAAATAAGATAATTATTTGATTCCTGTTATTTCAAGTAATATATGTTTTAAAGATTTTTTTCTTTTTTCCTTTTATTCTTCTCTTGAACAACAGAGGTATCATTGCATCCCCCACCCTCTATTCTTCCCACCCTCCCCACCTCCCCACCTCTGCTTTCCCCTGGACACACTGCTTCTCCATTTCCCTTAAGAACAGAGTTGTTGGGAACAAAATAAAAGGGGGGAGCTGGTATCCCTGGGGAAAGTAGGGGAGGAAAAGATGCCCACTACCCTGCCAGTTTCCCTATTCTCCGGTCAGTCAGGCATGGGAAGGCTGCTACTCACCCTATCCAGTGATCCCTGGGTGGGCATTCCTCTATCCAACTCTTCAAGGGGTGGTCAAGGGGCAGCCCTGCCTGGGGACCTCTCTGGAGCTACTTAGATAAAGCCAACAGGGTTGTGGGAGAGAGGGAATAGGGGAAGAAGTTCCCAACACTAACCAGAGTGTGCAGTGGAACTGGAAGGACAGAGACTGTCTATGGTTTAAGAGCTTTATTATAGAAATGCAGGGGAAAGAGAGAAGGTAGGAGAGAGAGAGAGAGAGAGAGAGAGAGAGAGAGAGAGAGAGAGAGAGAGAGAAGAGAGAAGAGAGGAGAGGAGAAGACAAAGAGAAAGGGAGAGGAGAGAAGACAAAGAGATAGGGAAGAGGAGAGAGAAATGAGAGGACAAAGGAGTAAGAGTAAGAGTAAGAGAGTAAGAGAGCAAGAGAGAGAGGTATGGGCTGAGCACCCCTTTTTATGGTCTTCACTGTTGCTAGGTAACTGGGGAGGAGTTTAGCCTAAAGGTCAGAAGCTTGGGCCATTGCTTATGTGACCACTGATCATGCTTCTCTTGTGGAGACTGTGGGAGGTGGTACCTTAGGCAGGGGCCAGAGTTCCAGGAGCATAAGGGAACGCCTACCGTGTCATGTAGGTGAATTATGACCTTCGGGGTTCAGACCTCAGCTCGACTGGAGACCAGCCTGAAATTCCTCACACAGAGTAGGACTCCTAATGATATACTGAAAAACAACATAAAAAGATGCAAAAAGACTAGGCACAATCCCTGTCAAGCCATATCAGGGCTGGAAGAGGCATCCAAGTAGGAGGTAAAGGGGTCCAAGAACAGGCAAAAGAGTCAGAGACAGCCCCCACTCACATTGTTAGGAGTCCCACAAGAACACCAATCTATACAACCATAACATATATGCAGAGAGCCTAACACAGACCCATGCAAACTCCATGATTGCTACCTCAGTCTCTGAGAGCCCCTATGAGCATTGCTTTGTTGATTAAGTGGGTTCTGTTTCCTGGTGTCTTTGGGGAGATTTCTACCTTTTTCCTGAGCTCTGCCAAATACTTGGGTGTAGGTCTCTGCATCTGCCCCCATTGTCTGCTGGAGAAAATCTTCCTGATAATGATTATGTTAAGCTCTGTCTATAAGTATAGGGAAAAAATCATTTGGAATCACTATTTACATTTATTTGGTTGGTTGTTTAGTCAGCTATGTTTGACTCTGAGCATTTAGAAATAAGAAAAAATATGGTTTATATAAATTAAACTAGTCTATAACAGTCTATAACAATACGATTGGTTTCAAAGTATAGATAATAAGAAAATGTCTTCTTAAAGATAATACAATTTTAAATATATTTAATGTGTTTGCATTGTAGATGTACAAAGAAGCTCTTGTGTTTTACAGATCCTTGTCATTTCCATGGTTGTTTGTAAATCAAGTTCAGAAAGAATTGCATGGAGTTACTTTAATCTGTTAATTATTTATCCAAAATATTTGTACTTCTTAATTAATTTATAATAGCTCCTTGTTTGCTATTGTATCGACCAAATTTTCTTTTTTTTATAATATTAAGTCATTTTTATTTTATGTGTATGATATTTTTGCCTACATATATGTCACCATGTGAATGTATTGTTTACAAAGGTCAGAGGAGGGTGTCAGACTCCCAGGTAATCCATTGGCACTGAGCATTTATATTTACAGGTAAAAAAAATGTTTTTTTTTCTTTTCTATGAAGTCATGTAAATAAAAAGGAATAGGATTATAGAAAACTATTAGAATCTATTATTTTAAAAGTCATATTCTAGACATTAAAATCAGCTATAGAATAGCCATAAAATATCTTCATTCAAATGAAATCTTTCAAAATTTAACTTGAAAATCAAATGTAACACTTAAAATATCTATAAATTAGTGTCTTCTATTGAAATTAAGTTTAATGTTTTTGAAGTAGCAGGAGAGCCCTTCTAATTAAATTTTGCTCCATGTGTTTATATACTAGATCACTGCTTTGGCAGAACTAAATGACAAGTCAGAGTTTAGTAGGAAATTTCCTGTCAAAGGAAATGACATATTAATTTGTAAGAAGACAGGTTGAAGAATCTTCTTGTTTACCAGTGATATTCAGAGACTGATAAACACACTACAGTAAAGTTATCTTGCCCCACCCCCATAGCCACTTCTGTTAATAGCAAAGTTTCCAAAAGGGAGTTGAAGAGCATCTAAATTCTTTTGTGACAGCGAGGAATAAATGAGATGGGTTAATCAAAAACCAAATTTCTATTTAGCAAAATTCAATACTAATTCTTGACAAGCAATTTAGTTTGCCTTTGACTAGTAGTATTTGGATATGAAAGGAAGCCAACATTATTATGAGTAAAAGCTATGCTAATTATGAACATGTCTGAGTGACCTTTTTTTTTTGGGGGGGGGGGTCTCAGGTTTTAGCCCTAGCTGGCCAAGAACTTACAATGTATATAAGGCTGGCCGATACCACAAGGAGATCTTCTCCTTCTGCCTCATAAATGCTACGATTACAGGCATTACACCATGCCCTGCCCCTGCCTATTGTGAAAGAAAAAGAAAAGAAACATTACAAAGATTTAATAAACTACATTTAAAGGAAAATAAGAGAAAAGAAATGCTAGTAAAAGTAACGAGGAAAGCATTCGATATAATCTGTCATTTGATTATTTAATTTAACATTCTCTTAGATTTTAAACTGCATTATTCATATTATGAGATAATTATATTTCAATGTTAATCTCTGATATCCTGCAACAGGTTTGTGTATTTTGTAGGTTGTATATTAAGGAATTTAGAATATTGATTAGAGAAAATTATTATTTATTTGTGCAAACTATGGAATTACTAGGGTAAGACATAGAAATAATTTCCAATTGCTATTAATTTTTATGAATTGGAAGTGATGTGCTTTATCAATTCAATAAACAAATTTTGTCCAGCTATCATTACAATTGTATCCTTTAGTTTTTCAAAACTATCTGTTATTTTTCTCATTTTATAGATTAAAGAAACAAAGATAAAATATGTTAAATATAATTTATAATACTAGAATCTGTTTAGGGGATGAGAAATAAAATTATAATGTACGTTATTCCATGCGTTTCTCTCTTGATTCCATGTTAGACTTATGACTCAAGATTGATAGCAAAAATGATTGCCACAGTATACTAATAATTACAGAACTAGCTTCTACCTTGTATGTATTGTTCCAAATCCTGCTTTCATGCACATTATTTTGTTAATATATTTATATGCATATAGTATGTAATATATTTATAGGCATTATTTCTACTCAATTTGGACCTGTTTTACAGATAATGCATAACTCTGGAGAGAGGTTTAGTCAGCATCATATATGTGGATATAGATATTTATGGTTCTAGAGATGCAGAGTGGTAAACACAAACCTTTAATAACAACATTTTAAAGGTGCTTTCTCTGCCATAAGGTTTCAAATATATGTCATCCTATAAGAACATATTATCTAAAACCTATAAATAATGTCCTTAAAAGTTATTGAAATATTTTTGTCTCTAAAAGAAAATGGAGAAAGTTAGCTTCATGAATAAAGAATGCTGTTAGCACGTTTGAGTAACTTGGTGCTAGAGACACCTAGAAGGAGAAATTAAAAACTGACTTATTGATTTATGATCTTGAGATGACAGAGCATTTGGGAAGTGATCAATGTTACGAACAGATGTCTGAATAGCGATAAAATGAAGCGAAATGTTAGCTGTGGGAGGGAGAGAGGCATCGTAAGATACTTGACAGTTCTCATTATTAAAAGGTAGGGAGCAATTGAACATGATTTTATATACTACCCTTTCAAAAAGTTCCTACTTTTGCTAATACAAACACACTGATATTCTTGACTTTAGTACATAAGGTCACAAAGGTCTGGTTGTAGTAACTTATTATCTGAAAAAGTTCCATGCAGCAGTATCAAAAAGACTAGAGTCAACCACGGGAAGGAGAGATGGGGTAAAGGGAGTGAAAGAACCATTGTTAAGAGTCTGACATGAGTGAGATCTAATAGGGTGGAAGGCACAGAAGACTGACATTTTAATTAGGAAAACTTAGGGAAGACCATGTCCTAGACTAGATGATGAAGCATGTGAAAAATGCATAGCAAAAGCAGTGGAAAACTATTTTTTAATAACTTCAATAATCTCGACATCAAACTTTTTGTATCAGAATTTTATCTCACTCACCTATCCATAATATAATGTCTGATAGAAATAAAATGCTCACTATCTTAAAATCTTGAATCATAAAAGTTGAATAGTTTACAAATGGGAAGCATAGCTTGAAGTCATAAAATCTTACTTTCAAAATAATACAGCATGTTCAGAACTGTGTTAACTCATACTGTTTTACAAGGTTTCATGTATGTATTCAGGTTTTAGACCCATTCATCTTCATTGAAAGGTATAGATTCTAGCAGGTATATGAAGGATTACCAAAGCAACTCTAATGATTTACAAATATCATGTGTGACATTTGATTCAGAATTTTATTCCACAATCTTATGTGATCCTGTTTCTAATAGGAGACAGGTCTTTATTTTAAAATGGAGAACTTTTCTGTTAAACTATTGCATAGTGAGAATTTAATGTGTTTAATTATGGAGCTTTCTGATAAATTCAAATAAATATATAAACAGAGCAGTACTACATTCTCAGATTTATGACATAGTGATTGATTCACATGAAGCAAAATATAAAGTACATTGTTCTTTACTCTGCTATATCATTCATGTGTATAAAGACAACCTTAGACTATGCTCACTTTTCAATAATTAAATACATGTGCTAAAGGATATAGCATGTAGGTTTTTACACTGATACTTCCAGTAAATAAGGTCAAATATCAGAATGTTACTCATAGTAGAAGAAATCTAAAGTGTCCTGAATTTAAAACTAAGAATCCTTTTGCAAATAATTAAAGTTCACAAAATCCATCTGAAGAGCAAGAATTACATTTACATGTCTGAAAATCATATATCTAATAAAAAGTTTTAGGAAGAATTCAATTAAAGTTTGTGACAAGATAATAAGTTCCATAGAAATTCATAACCACATTAATTCTGTCTACAGAGGAATGTTGTCTCTTGCTTAAAAATGACTTCTTTAGTCACTTCATTTAATTTAGCTTTAGGGAATTTTTAAATATATATTTATGTCTATTTCAATAAGAGAAACCATCCTCTTAAGCCTATTGAAAAAGCAATTATAGTTGACTATAATAATTTTAGGTATTAAGTACTATTTAAAACTTCCTAGCTATAAAAATACATGCCTTTGGCTAAAGTAGAACTGGGCATCCATCTCTTATAATATGCTCCCTGATGTTTCTTTCCTTTGACAAATTACTTTGCTCTAAGATTTTGTGCTGGTAAGTATAATGTGAATCCTTTTCCTTTATGTTAAATATAAAAGAGTGCATAAAGCATAGTATATATCTGAAAGTGTGATTAAAATTATAAAAAAGAAACAAAAATGCAAAACACTGGCAAAGTCTTTACAAGCTATGTAGTGATTTCACTCAAATAATTGTTAATAGAGTCACACAAATCTATAGCACTACTAGCAACACAAAATATTAAGACATTTAAGTGGTTAATGATTTTTCTAATGTTAATCTAAATACTTAAAAGTTATCCTTGTGGACACCAAAATTTGGAATGGCATCAGTTTCTAATCAAGAGAAAATATTTTTCAAAGAAACGAGTCAAAATATTTAGCAAAACTATACTTCTGGTATGTTTGTCAACTCACCCTATAACAAATATATTTAATTTTTAAATAAAATTAACTAATTGATATGTATGAATCAATCAAAATGCAAAGAATCTGAATAATTGCTTTCTACCTGTCTTAGTTAGGGTTTTACTGCTGTGAACAGACACCATGACCAAGGCAAGTCTTTAAAAAAAGCAATATTTAATTGGGGATCCCTTACAGGTTCAGAGGTTCAGTTCATTATCATCAAGGTGGGAGCATGGTAGTATCCAGGCAGGCATGACACAGGCAGAGCTGAGAGTTCTATGTCTTCATCCAAAGGCTGCTAGTGGAAGACTGACTTCCAGGCACCTAGGGTGAGAATATTAAGCCCACACCCACAGTGACACACCTACTCCAACCAGGTCATACCTATTTCAACAAGTCACACTTCCAAATTTAATTAATCCTTTTAGATGTGCCTCTCTCCCAACAAGTTACACAAAGTCTTTATAGCATACTTTATTTACTAAGAGATCAATTCTCCATTTACATTTTATATAAGATAAGAATAATTCAGAAAGAAATTTAGAACTCATATTATACTAGTAAAGATTAAGTAGCAAAAACATATTTGAACAATATTAATGATTTCAATATTCATTTACTTATTCATGATCTATGTTTTGTAAGTGTTACAGAATTGCCTCTATGGGTTTGTAACATCTCATGCTAGTTGAGGTTGTTGTTGTTGTTGTTGTGTGTGTGTATGTGTGTATGTGTTGTAATTCTTCTCTTATACAATGTCCCTGCTCCCTCCACTCTTCCCAGGCTCTGTCCACTTCCTCTCTTTCCCAGATCTATCCCTCCTCCATTTCCCTTCAGAAAAGAGCAGGTCTCCCTGTGATATCAACTGAACAGAGCATAACAAGATGCAATAAGACTGGGCAAAAACCTTCAAATCAAGGCTGGGTGAGGTGTTCCAGTAGGAGGAGACAGGTTCCAAGAACAGATAAGAGTCAGAGACACCCTCATACTATGCTTTATGCACTGTTTTAGAAGTCCCACACAAACATCAATCTAACAACCATACCATATGTGCAGGGTACCTAGTGCACACCACTGCAGGCTCTGTGATTGCCACTTCAGTCTATGTGATCCCCTATGAGCCCTCCTCACATTGGAGAAACTAGAGATAGAACACCAGGAGCTGAAGGGGTCTGCAACCCTAGAAGAGGAACAAAAATATGAACTAAACAGAAACCCCAGAACTCGTGTCTCTAGCATCATATGCAACAGAAGATGGCCTAGTCAGCCATCATTGGGAGGAGAGGCCCCTTGGTACTGCAATCTTTATATGCCCCAATACAGGGGAACGCCAGGGCCAAGAAGTGGGAGTGGGTGGGCAGGGGAGCAAGGAGGGGGGAGGGAGGAGGGGAATTTCGGAATAGCATTTGAAATGTAAATTAAGAAAATATCTTTAAAAAAAAAAATGATGTGTTCTCCTGGTGTTCTTGATCCCTCTGGCTCCTATAGTCCTTTCTTACCCTGGTTTTTGGAGTACTAAGGGGAGGGACCCAATAGAGATTCATGATTTGTGCTCTCCATTCCTCCCTCCCTCTCTCTCTCCCTACCTTCCTCCCTCCCTCCCTCCCTCTCTCCCTCCCTCCCTCTCCCTCTCTCCTTCCCAACCTTTCTCCCTCTCTCCCTCCCTCCCTTCCTCTCTCCACCCCCTGCCCCTCCCCCGCCCTGGCTTAATGTTTGGTTGTGAGTATTTTCCCATCACTTCCCATAGTAAACCTCTCTGGTAATGACTGGTCTTGGTTCAATCTAGTGATATAATTAGATCTAATTAGGCTAGCCCTAATCTATGAGCATTACAGAATATGATTAGGAATCATTCCATTAATTTCTCAGGTCTCTGGGTCTTCTAGCTTCCAATTCCTGCTCATCGGCTCCCTCTTGTGGTTTGGGCCTCAAATTAAATCAGACATTGGTTGGCTAATCCCACATGTCCTGTGTCTCCCAACATCCAAAGCTTTGCCTGGTTACAGAAGATACCTAGTAAAGGCTCCATATCCTCCATCATTAGAAACCCTCACTGGGATTATCTTACTAGAATCCTGGGAGTTTCTACTGCACTAGGTTTCAAAAAGAGAAGAAAAGAAAACAAACAAACAAAAATAGCAAAAATACATACATTTAAGCCAATGTTTCTCAACCTCTCTAATGCTGTGACCCTTTAATATAGTTCCTCATCTAGTTACAAGCCTCAAACCATAAAACTATTTTCATTGCTACTTCATAACTGTAACTTTGCTACTGTTATGAATCATGATGTAAATGTTTTTGGAAACAGAGGCTTACCAAAGTAATTATGACCCACAGATTGAGACCTGTTGATTTAGGTTAACCATACCTGTGTTACTACACAGATGTCAATTGGTACTAGAGTTATTTCAGAAT
>CACVCL010022959.1:0-28062 GCA_902729485.2 Mus minutoides
TTTTTTTAAAGATTTATTTATTTATTATATGTAAGTACACTGTAGCTGTCTTCAGACACTCCAGAAGAGGGCATTAGATTTCATTACGGATGGTTGTGAGCCACCATGTGGTTGCTGGGATTTGAACTCCGGACCTTTGGAAGAGCAGTCGGCGCTCTTAACCACTGAGCCATCTCGCCAGCCCCGCATTTTTTTTTTTAACAACAAAAAAATCTAGAAGAAGTGGATGGACACCAGTAGGAGGCAGAGCTTCAGTGAGGAGAGCGTGGAAGTGGAAGAGAGAGGAAGAAACATACAGATCAAATGTGCACGGGGAACAGAGGCACTGTGTCTAGAGCAGCCTACGGGTCTGTCAGAAGGGACACTCCAAAAAGGACAGAAGAATCTGCTGAGTTGGGGGAGTCTGCCTATGGTGGCCTGCTGATGTCTGTTTTAGATCTAAGTAGCTGGGTGGGATCCCACAGAGTCTGAGAGAAGGCCCTTGTCATCCTCACCCAGAAACGGGATTTAACTGTAGCTTTCCACTCGGGATCCAGGTAAGAATACCAATGACTGCCGGGCTGTTCTCTAGGAATCCCTGTATCCCTCCTAAGCTATAGTATTGGATTCTCCATTTTAATGCCAAGGAAATACAGTCCCAAGAGGCCAGAGACACAGGAGGGTGAGGAGGCTGGCTTTATACTCCAGTCTCCTGAGTCTAAGGGCTGGCTCTTTCCCTGGAGTCCACAACCCATCGCTTTCCAGTTTTTCTTTCAAACTGGTGGAGCTGGTGCTATTATTTGTTTACTTATTTATTGATTGTGGTCCTAGGGATTGAACATAGGATCTCATGTATACAGTGCTACATAGCCCTCCTTAATTTTTAACCATTCGTGCGCGCGCGCGCGCGTGTGTGTGTGTGTGTGTGTGTGTGTGTGTCTTAACACAACGTCCTATGTAACCCAAGCTGGCCTCTATCTAGCTCAGCTATGGAACTGAGGATGACCTCGAACTTGTCAGCTTCCTACCTCAACCGAATGCTGGAATTGTATGCACACTGTACAGCCTCTTGCATGTTAGATAAGCACTCTGCCAACTGCGCGATATCCAACGCCTGTTTATTACTAATTACTGCTCTAATGACGGGGCTCCTCCCTCCAGGCTATTTGCACAGTCGGTTCTGAAAAGACGAGTCCGGTCCGCCCCCGCGCGGTCACGAAAGGAAACACGTCCTGCTGTGGCAGGCGTCTGAACGGGAAAGGTGATGGCTGTGTGGCGCCCCCTGTAGGCTGCGCTAGACATCGCAGGCGAGTTAATCTGTGGAAGCCAAGGGGGGACTCTAGCTGGCTCACCTGGTGCCTTGTTAGACAATCAGCAGAAGGATGATACACTGCAGTGGAAGGGAGGAGGACAAAGGAGAGGCAGGGAATAACACCATCTCTTGTAAACTATGCAAAGAGATCAACATCCCCTCTCTCCCCCTTTTTTCTGAGATTTTGATTCTTTGGTTTGGTTTTTCAAGACAGGGTTTCTCTGTGTAGGCTGGGCTGTCCTGAAACTCTCACTGTAGACCAGGCCTTCAACTCAGAGAGATCTGCCTGCCTCTGCCTCCCAAGCACTGAGGCTAAGGCAGTGCACCACCCAGCTGTTTTCCCACTTAATATACACATCTAACATAGAAGCAAAACCTGACCTGCAGGGAGATTAAGTTGTCTGGTGTTTGTTTGTTTGTTTGTTTTTTGTTTTTTTTCAAGACAGGGTTTCTCTGTATAGCCCTGGCTGTCCTGGAACTCACTCTGTAGACCAGGCTGGCCTCGAACTCAGAAATCTGCCTGCCTCTGCCTCCCAAGTGCTGGGATTAAAGGCGTGCGCCACCACGCCCTGCTATTTATCAGTTTTTAAAGATTTTTTAAAGATGTATTCATTTATTTATTTATTTCATGTATGTGAGTTCACTGTTCTTGTCTTCAGACACACCAGAAGAAGGCATCAGATCTCATTATAGATGGTTGTGAGCCACCATGTGGTTGCTGGGAATTGAAGTCAGGACATCTGGAAGAGCAGTCAGTGCTCTTAACCACTGAGCCATCTCTCAATCCCTCAAAGTTTTGTTTTGTTTGATTGTTTGTTTGTTTGTTTGTTTGTTTTGAGACAAGGTTTCTCTGTGTAGCCCTGGCTGTCCTGGAACTCTCTCTGTAGACCAGGCTGGCTTCGAATTCAGAGATCCGCCTGCCTCTGCCTCCCAAGTGCTAAGATTAAAGGCATGCACCACCACTGACTGGCTCAGAGTTTCTAAATAGACAATGATGGCTAAAATTCTTGGGTCCTTGATGAAACTCTTTTTGAGTTCATTCTCACAATAAACCTGGGATGTGTTGCCCAGTTCTGTGCAGACTAGAGCCTGGGAGTGAAATAGCTTCCCATGAGCACCCAGTGAATGCAGTAGAATGTCAGGCTTCATCTAGCCTCTCGCTTCCCAAGCCTGGATTCATAGCCTGCTTCAAGACACTGTGACCCAGAGAGTTCTGCAGGGCATCTCAGACCCATTTTCTTTCTCCTTGGGACAGTTTCAGGGCAGTGTCAGTACAGGGAAGCTGAACAGAATGGCTTCCCCTTGGGTTAAGTAATGGGGTTTTCAGAGCTCATCCAGTCACAACAGTCCTGTAAAGAGGGTGTTGGAGGGTGCATTTTACTCTCAGAGAGCCAGGGCCTAGAGAACATCACTCCCATGATTATTTAGGGCAGGCTCTACAGTTTCGGCGGGGGACCGTTGTTAATGTCTCCCATGCTGCTCCCAAGTGCTCCCCACTTCCTAGGTCACCTCTGTGACAACCATAGTCCCCTTTCTCCCATCTTCCACCACCAAGACTGAGTAAGAATGCTCATGTCAGCCGGGCATGGTGGCATACACCTTTAATCCCAGCACTTAGGAGGCAGAGGCAGGTGGATTTCTGAGTTCGAGGTCAGTCTGGTCTACAGAGTGAGTTCCAGGACATCCAGGGCTATACAGAGAAACCCTGTCTCAAAAACAAAACTAACTAACTAACTAACTAACTAACTAAATAAATAAATAAATATTATCTAAAAGAGAGAGAGAAAATTGAATTCAAGGTCTTGGCACTGAGTCATCATATATATATATATATATATATATATATATATATATATATATATATATATATATATGATCAATCAGCTCCTAGACAAGCAGGGCAGTATGTATCTATATCTATATCTATATCTATATCTATATACTGATTCATCATATATCTATGATATATGATATATGTGTGTGTGTGTGTATATATCCATGCACTGAGTCATCATATATCATATGATATGTGATATATGATTGATGTATATATATCCACACATATATAGTCTATAGTCTATGTCACTATCACTCAGCTAAATATCTCTCTACTCTTCTCTTTGGGTGTTTGGTGCCCCCAACCCCATCGCCAACCTCTGTGGCCAGGGCTTCCTGGAATACAGTTCTTGACTTGGGGTTTTAGCAGTAGAGAGGCACACTTGAGACCTTTGCTAGGAGAGGGTTCATGAAAGGATAGTTTACAGAGGAGTATGGAGGAATACGGAAGTCCCCAGGTCCCACAGCCTTGGAACAGACACTACCCTGACCCAGAGGAGTTAAGGGCAGGCAGTCTTGCCAGGAAACCAGGAAACCTAGGGTAGGCGAATCCATAGGTGAGACACACACATTAGCTTAGCCTTGGGTAGAGAACTGTGGTCCTTGCTTAGGAGGACCTCATGGAGGGACAAAAGCTTGATAAACAGAGCCATCTCAGGTTCTGGCTATAACTAAGTGGTGGTGAGCGACACCTGGCACATGCCAGGCCCTGAGTCCAGTCCTCAGAATAGGTAGGAGAATGTGGGACTACTCTGCTCTCTCTCTCTCTCTCTCTCTCCTTCTTCCTTTCTTTTCTTTGAGACAAGAGTTTCTCTGTGTAGCCCTGGCTGTTCCTGAACTCACTCTGTAGACCAGGCTGACCTTGAACACACAGAGTTCAGAGTGCTGGGATTAAAGCCATGTGCCATCACTGTCCAGCTCTCTCCCCCTTCTTATTCTGCTGCATCTCCTGGCAAACTCAGCTGAGGGCAGAAGGCCCTCAGTGAGACTGTGGCAGGAATCAGCCCCTAGACAAGCAGGGCAGCAGAGAGACGGAGTAGGGGTTGGGCAGAGAATGACTGTGCTCCCTTGTTGGGTTCCGCTCTGTGGATACATTTATTTTTGAAAGCACCCTCTGTGTATAGCTCAGAAAATCCCTTTTTAAAAATCCTTCCAGGTCCAGACTACCCTGTCCATGAGGCAGATCCAGAACAGAAGGACTTCTTTTACCCCTGGGCCCCTGGGTGTCAGGATGTATTGCTACATTGTATGTATCGCTACATTGCTTAGCCTAGTGCTCCGGCCTTACTCTCGATGGGAGCTTGCAGTCCCAGGTGAAGGTTCTGGCATCTTCTACACAATGAGCTTCTTGTAGACCTGGGCCAATAAAGCCATTTGCTTTGATACAGACTCAGCACAGGCCAAATGTCGATGTGTGCCAAGTGACCGAGTTCCCGTGACCTTGCTCACCAAGTGCCCCCTGGGTGGATGCAATCTGGACATGTATGTGTGTGTCTGTCCTGGTCCACAGGAACTCTGCAGTGGTGGGCAGTATGAGCCTGGCATGCACCCAGTATATGTTGCCTGAATTGATCTGGATAGTATCATCCATCCTTCTTGTTCTTCCTCCATCCAATGAGAATTTGTTAGTTTTCATTATCATGTGTGTGAATGTGTGTGTACATCATATGTGTATATGCACATATACATTACATGTGTGCCATGTGTGAGTTCTGGAATTAAATTCAGTAGCTAGGCTGGCTCAGCAAAGTGTCCCTACACTGAGACCATCTAACTGAGATTTCTTTTTTTGTTGTTTTGGTTTTTTTCGAGAGACAAGGTTTCTCTGTGTAGCCCTGGCTGTCCTGGAACTCACTTTGTAGACCAGGCTGGCCTCGAACTCAGAAATCTGCCTGCCTCTGCCTCCCAAGTGCTGGGACTAAAGGTGTGCGCCACCACTGCCCGGCTGTAACTGAGATTTCTATTACAAGCCAGGCCTGCTGTTAGCTTCTGAGGACACAGCACTGAGTACATCACACAGGCCCTTCCCCTGTGGGCCTTTCATTCTAGTGGAGGAAGTAGAAAAGTTAGGAATTACAAAGGAATGCTATTGCCAGGTGGAGGTCGTGCAGGGCTTTAATCCCAGCACTTGGGAGGCAGAGGCTGGCAGATCTCTGAGTTTGAGGCCAGCCTGGTCTACAGAACCAGTTCCAGGACAGCCAGGGCTGCAGATACTGCACCCCCCCCCCCAAGACAGGATTTCTCTGTATAGCCCTGGATGTCCTGGAACTCACTTTGTAGGAGACAGGCAATTTCTGAGGTTGAGGTCAGCCAGCTAGGGTTATACAGAGAAACCCTGTCTCAGAAAACCAAACCAAACCAAAACAAACCAAAACAAAACAAACCACCACCAAAAAACAGAAAACAAACAAGGTCAAAAAACAAAACAAAACTGACCAGGCCAGCTCAGTCAGTCAACAGGTTCTCCAGCACAGAAGTGAGGATTAAAAAGAAAAAAAGAGGGCTGGTGAGATGGCTCAACGGGTAAGAGCACCCGACTGCTCTTCCAAAGGTGATAAGTTCAAATCCCAGCATCCACATGGTGGCTCACAACCATCCGTAACGAGATCTGGCGCCCTCTTCTGGAGTATCTGAAGACAGCTACAGTGTACTTACATATAATAAATAAAATAAATCTTTAAAAAAAAAAAAAAAAAAAAAAAGAAAAAAAGAGCATGGTGGCACACACCTCTAATCCTAGCACTCAGGAGGCAGAGGCAGGTGGATTTCTGAGTTCGAGGCTAGCCTGGTCTACAAAGTGAGTTCCAGGACAGCCAGGGCTATACAGAGAAATCCTGTCTCGAAAAAGCACAAAACAACAACAAAAAAGAAAAAAAAGACAACCTTGTAGCATGACCCCAGCCAATTCTGAGGCTGGTTTAGTTTTTCCCAATCCTCTTTTATACCATTTTAATTACATGCAAGTTTTTTGGTTTTTTTTTTTTTGTGTGTGTGTGTGTGCTTTTTCGAGACAGGGTTTCTCTGTATAGCCCTGGCTGTCCTGGAACTCACTTTGTAGACCAGGCTGGCCTTGAACTCAGAAATTCGCCTGCCTCTGCCTCCTGAGTGCTGGGATTAGAGGCGTGCGCCACCACGCCAGGCTTTACATGCAAGTATTAAGGGCAGGCAGTACAATAAGAAACTAGCAAGGCAGTAAGCAAAGTCCCGTGATAACTCCTGTGACAGCAGTTTCCAAGGGCTTCTCAGAATGACCAAAATACCTGAGCCCACATCCTGTTCCAAGCCCAAAATCAGATTCTTGCCTGAAGCCTACTTCTCTTTTGTTCCACCCTAAGATTAAGATTCCTGCCTGAACTTGCTTCCCTGTTCTAGCCTAAAATTAGATTCCTACCTGAACTTACTTCCTTGTCATGGTAAAATGTCAGATTCCTGCCTGAAGCTCATTTCCTTGTCCTTGGCCAATGTCAAATTCTTTTTTTTTTTTTTTTTTTTGGTTTTTCGAGACAAGGTTTCTCTGTATAGCCCTGGCTGTCCTGGAATTCACTTTGTAGACCAGGCTGGCCTGGAACTCTGAAATCTGCCTGCCTCTGCCTCCCGAGTGCTGGAATTAAAGGCATGTGCCACCATGCCTGGCTCCAATGTCAAATTCTTACAAGCAGGCCCCCAAAGGCTCTCTACACAAAACAAAGCAAATGAACAGGACTGAGTTGGGTTTTTTTGTTTTTTTGTGTTTTGTTTTTTGTTTTTTCAAGACAGTGTTTCTCTGTGTAGCCTTGGCTGTCCTGGGACTCACTCTGTAGACCAGGCTGGCCTCAAACTCAGAAATCCTCCTGCCTCTCCCTCCCAAGAGCTAGGATTAAAGGTGTGTGCCACCACACCCGGCGTTTTGTTTTTGAGATTTATTTTCTTTCTTTCTTTCCTTCCTTCTTTCTAGATAGAGTTTCTCTGTGTAGCCCTGGCTGTCCTGGAACTCACTTTGTAGACCAGACTGGCCTAGAATTCAGAGATCTGCCTGCCTCTCCCTCCCTAGTGCTAGGATTAAAGGCTACCATGTCTGGCTTGAGATTTATTTTATTTTTATTTTTATTTATTTATTTATTTATTTATTTATTTTTAAGATTTATTTTATTATATGTAAATACACTGTAGCTGTCCTCAGACACTCCAGAAGAAGGAGCCAGATCTTGTTACAGATGGTTGTGAGCCACCATGTGGTTGCTGGGATTTGAACTTATCACCTTCGGAAGAGCAGTCGGGTGCTCTTACCCGCTGAGCCATTTCACCAGCCCCCTATTTATTTTGTTTTTGAGACAGGATTTTTCTGTACAGCTCTGGCTGTCCTGGAACTCACTTTGTAGACCAGGCTGGCCTCGAACTCAGAAATCTGCCAACCTCTGCCTCCCAAGTGCTGGGACTAAAGGCATGTGCCACCATGCCCGGCCGAGATTTATTTTTCTTAATTATATGTCTGTATGTCTATGTGTGAGAGTACAGGGGCCTGAGGAGGCAAGAAGTGTGGTGTCCCTCTGGAACTGTAGTTACAGGCCATTGCGAGCTGCCTAGTTTGAGTCCTGCAAGCCCCCACCCCTAAGCGCTGGACCATCCTTCATTCTAGTCCCAGATAAACCCTAGTGTTTCCTACTGTGCTACCTGCTGTGCAAAGCATAAGCAAGGTGATGGAGCAGAGGATGTGTGGATCCTATGAGGGGTGCTCTTCTCAGGAGACCACAGGGGAGCTGAGCTCTGAGGGACAGTAGAATTGACATAGACAGCAGCAAGGACCAAGGTCCGAGCTTGAAGGAGTTTCTGGACTTAGTAGGGATTCAGTTTTTCACACTAAGGAGCTTAGTGGGAGCTGCCAGGAGTTAGGGATGCAGCCTTGGGGACACCCCTGCCAGCTCCTGGGCAAGAGGGCTGGAAGGGAAGAGGCAGCCAGCCCCTGTGACTGCCACCCTTGCTGCCTAGCACCTTGGGTAAACAGCAGGCTGGCAGACCTTGCCCTTGCTCCCTTCCCTCTCTGTGACTGGCAACAGTTGTCCAACAAGCAGCCCGGAGGTCTGCCAACATCCTCCCCTGGAATATTTCAGGGCTAAGTCAGAAAATGACCAGCTGCCTCCCAATCTCCTCTTCCATAGACCTTACATGGGTATATTGGGTTGCTCTGGGCTTTTGGAGTCCTCCCTCTTACAGTCTACTAAAAGATGCAAATACCCCGGGAGGCACTCCCAGAGTATGCACAGCCACAGCCACCCCTACCCCTCAGCTGCCACACTGGCACACGGCAGCCCGGTCAGGCAAACAATCACACATGTGCTCCGTAGTCTGCAGCCAGCACCCACTTCCCCTCAGGGCGTTCACACCTGGCACAATCACCCCGCTCTCACATCATAGAGCTGCACTTCCACGCGACCACCCCAGGACCGGAAGGAAGTCACACTGGGGATACAACCCTAGACCCATCTCCTGCTGCACACACAGAACCTTTGCCAGATGTTCCCAGCTGTGGGCACGTGGATCACAACGCACAAGCTACCCAGTCAAGAACACCCGGGCATCAGTCCTCTTTCGCCATCCCATCGGATGCGCTAAGAGCTGATTAAACAGTGTCCAGCCTTCTGGCCCTGGCCGCTGGGTGCAAAGCATTCTTCTGCGATTGAATCAAAGCCCTCCTCTCTGACTCGGGGACTGAGTGGAAAAAAGTAATCAGAGTAAGAATGCCTGGGGCTCAGGTCTGGGAAGGGGCCCAGCAGCTCTTCCTGGGGGGAGAACGAGGGTGCCTTCAGTGTGGAAGTCTAACTCGGTCACTGGAGGGTCGAAGACTTAGGGGTGGGTGCATGCCTTGAAACATAACAGAAGTGGCTGAGCAGGAGCGACAAGTCGACCCCAAGAACAAAAAGACCCCAAGAAACTTTCCAGGGCGAGGGGAAGAAACCTGAATTAAACAGATTTAACTTTACCGCCTTAAGCCTTTAGGCAGTTCTTCCTCAGCCGTGGCCCCCAGCTGTCCCCAGACGCATGGGGTGTGGCCGTTAACACCCCCCACACACACACACACACTTCTCCACCAGGCGCCCTGCTCCACCCCCTCACGACAGCTGCGGGCCACCAAGAAGGTGACCCGGCTCCAAGCCCTTGCGTGGGTGGGGATCGCAAGGCGCCGACACACGAGGGGCGCTGAATCTCTCTGGGTACCCCACCAGTAAATCTTCCTCCCGCCTCGATTGAACTCGTGTGGGGGGGGCGCTGCTCCCCTGGGACCAAACAGCCCCCTCCTCTCCTCACCATGCAACCAGGGCCAGAAGGAAAGGTGGAGAGATGGAAGGAAGGTTCGCGAAGTGCCGCTGGGCCGCCCCCTCAACCCACCCCACCCCCACCCCTCCCACCCTCTCCCCGCCCCCAGGGCCGCGGGGCCCGCGCCCTCCTCCCGCGGGTGATCGTCCGGCCAAGTGGGCGCGTCTCGCCCGGGCCGCCGGGATCTGGTGTCCGCTGCAGCTGGCAGTGCGGCGGGCGCCGGCACGGGCACAATCGCCGTCGGCGTTGGCTATTAATAACACTCCGGGCGAGCCCGGGGTCGCGCAGCCATGGCCAGCCCGGAACCCCTGCGCGGCGGGGACAGCGCCCGGGCCGCGAGGTAGGATCCTCTAGGGCCTGTGTCGCCGCCCAGTAGGACAGGGGGTGCTGGGTGGGCTCCCATCCCCGACCCGCGGCCCTTTTTCTTTGGCTGTGGGTAGTGGTCATGCCCGGGTGTGGCACAGGGCGGAGCCACCGGGGAAGGGAGATGGGAGGCCCTGGCTTAGGGACCTGACACCTCCGGTGGTCTGTGTCACTCCTTCCACAGGCTGAGTGCGATCAATCCTTTCAGGCTAGCAACCTGTCAAAATGTAGTTGGCCTAACTGACCAAAGAGTATAAGTTTTGGGTCTTTTTTTTTTTTTTTTTTTAAAGTCTTATTTTTCCCGTTTCTTATTCACTTGTTAGCGGAGCTAGGGAGAAAGCATTTGAGAATTCACTGCATTTGAGCCGCTTGGTGCAGGGTTGGGCACCTGCCAGCTTGAAGTTGAGTCTATTCAGTCAGCTCATTCTCCCTGGAGTGGCTCAGGGTGGAGGCCTAGCGAGGGGGGTTGTTCTCCTGGCCTAGCACTGGAACCTGGCTGAGCCCAACAGCTGTCCACACTGGAACTTTACCACTGGGGATTGTGGAGTCGTTCTGCCCCAGGTCACATTGTGGCCCAGGGACTTCCCAGTGTATCAAATTATGGGAATGCTTTCTGGTAACCCCTGTTGTCACATGAGAAGACAACTCTAAGCTGGGTTCTTAACACATTTTGCCTGTATTCCCTACACACACACACACACACACACACACACACACACACACACACACTAATAAGCTTGAAGCCAGGCATGAATTCTTGTTTGCATGACATGTAATTCACATGTCCAAGTCATAGTCTGATGGACAGTGTAAAGGAGTTGTCCAAGTCCTCTGGGACAGAGACTGAGTAACAGAGGCCTTGAGGTCAGGGACCCCAGCTGGGCCCTGTTCCTCTCTTGCTTGGCCTCCTGTAATCTGCTTCTTTGCCAGCTCAGTAGAGAGGCAGTTAGCAGAGGACAACCTCTGGTACCCAGGGTGGTGTGGCAGCCCACGAGTCAGGAGACCTGGGTTCTCTACCACAGACCTGCCACTTGACCTTGGGCACAACTTCCCCTGGGAGTTCAGTTGTTTTCTTCTTGCCTCCCAAGGGCCCCACAAGTAGCCCTGTCCTCAGGACGTCCGCTCTCATCCAGTGGACAAAGGTACCTTTGTAACTTAAAGCCACTACTCCTGACGATGAAGCTGCATTCCATTCAGAATGTCCTGTAGACACAGTGGGTATTGCTGGGATACAGTACCAAGCAGATAGAGGTGCAGCATGTTTAGACATTTGTTAAGTAGACAGATTTTTTAAAAAAAGTATTTGTTTTAGCCCTGGCTGTCTTGGAACTCACTCTGTAGACCAGGCTGGCCTCGAACTCAGAGATCCACCTGACTCTGCCTCCCGAGTGCTGGGATCAAATGCTTGCGCCACCATGCCCAGCTCCAGGCTGGCTTTTAACTCACTGAAATCTACCTGCTTCTGCCTCCTAAGTGCTGGGATTAAAGGCATGTGCTACCACCTCCCAGCAACAGACTGGCCTTGAATTCAGGTACGGTGGTCTGCAGGCTCCCTCCACTTACAGAACTCAGATGAGCCTTCCCCACTTTGCCCTTAAGTGGCTTGCTGGCCCCTGCATTGGGCCTTATAGATGAGCAGCCTACAAGAGAATATTCAGGTAAGTGCTTAGACTAGAGGTTAAGTCACCCTAAGGCAGAACATGATGCGGAGGGAAAGCAGGGACACTGGCTGAGTAGCAGAGGTGGGCCTGGCTGCCCGAGCAAGCAGCTGATCCTTCCCGGTGTTGGCAATTTTACCTTCTCTGGTAGCTCAGGTTGGTGTTTTTAGGCAGCTTGGTATTCAAGAAGTTGCATTTTTCAGCTAGCTCCTTTCGATATTATGGGCTAGGAGGAGTAGGAGGTGGGAAGAGTTGACACAAGTTCTGGGCTGCCAGGCACTGGGCAGATGGCATGAGGAATGAGAGCCGAGGCTAAAACTCTAGGTTAGGGCCACAGCTTTGAGATTCTGAGATCCGGGCATGGATGGCTTGTGCCTGTCATCTCAGCACTTGGGAGGCTGAGGCCAGCGATCCTTGGGAGGGTCATTAAGAGTTCCAGGTCCGCGGATTTCTGAGTTCGAGGCCAGCCTGGTCTACAAAGTGAGTTCCAGGACAGCCAGGGCTATACAGAGAAACCCTGTCTCGAAAAAAAAAAAAAAAGAGTTCCAGGTCCAAGCGGGGCGTGGTGGCACACACCTTTAATCCCAGCACTCAGGAGGCAGGCAGATTTCTGAGTTCAAGGCCAGCCTGGTCTACCGAGTGAGTTCCAGGACAGCCAGGGCTATACAGAGAAACCCTGTCTTGAAAAAAAGAAAAAAAGAGTTCCAGGTCACTGATTGGAGAGATGGCTCAACTGATAAGGGCACTTGTGGCTCTTGTAGAGAACCTAGATTGGGTTCCCAGCACCCACATGGTGTCTCACAACCATTCATAACTCCAGGAGATCTGATGCCTTCTTTTAATCTCTGAGGGCTGCAGGCATATATGTGGTGCACAGATATGTATGCAGGCAAAACATCCATGCATATAAAATATTAAAAAGAAAAGAGAGAGAGTCCAGGATCAGCTTGGGCCATAGTGAGTACCAGGCTAGCCAGGGCTTTATAGCAAGACCCTGTCAGTCACAAAGGCTTTGCAACTGTGGCATGGAGCAACCATGTTGTAGGCAGCAAATTATGGCCAGGCTCAGCTACAGAGAGGCAAGGAGGCCCATCAGAAGGCTGGCACAGCCAAGCCATGGTGGCAAGCCTTTCATCCCAGCACTTGAGAGGCTGAGGCAGGCAGATCTTTGTGAGTTCAAGGCCAGCCTGGTCTACAGAGTGAGTTCCAGTACTGCCAAGGGTATACAGAGAAACCCTGCCTCAACAATACAACAATACAAACAAACAAACCAAAAAGGTTGATATAAAACAGAGTAAACCGACCACAGCTTGGACTAGGGTCCTAACAGTGGGATGGAGAAGGCTGGACAGGGCTGGAGACTTCCTGTGGTAAAGGTCAGTTTGTGGCAGGTTTCTAGTTAACAGACCTGACTAGAAGGTGAAGAGAGCTATAGTCTCAGGGCAGCTGAGCTATGGTCAAGCCTGATGCCTGAGTTCCAACCCCAGAACTTGCACTGGAAGGAGAGAAGTGCCTCTCACAAGCCACTCTCTGACTCTACATATGCACTGTGGCATGCACCCCTCCCTCCCAACACACACACACACACACACACACACACACACACACACACACACATTAAATAAAATGTAAAAAGAATATAAATTTGAAGCAGATCTCAACCATTATCTCATTCATTCATTTGTTGTTTGTTTGTTTTAGATTTATTTTATTTATTATATGTAAGTACACTGTAGCTGTCTTCAGATACTCCAGAAGAGGGAGCCAGATCTTGTTACGTATGGTTGTGAGCCACCATGTGGTTGCTGGGATTTGAACTTATCACCTTTGGAAGAGCAGTCGGGTGCTCTTACCCGCTGAGCCATCTCACCAGCCCCCTGTTTGTTTGTTTTAATACAAGGACTCAAGGTCTCACTATGTTGTCCTGGCTGGCCTGGAACTTGCTATGTAGATCAGTCTGGCTTAGAACCTACAGGGAGCCCCTTGCTTCTGCATGGGATTAAAGGTGTGCATCAGAATGCTCCACCCTTTTTTTTCCCCCAGAGAGGATGTAGGTTTTGATTATCTTCATCTGGTGTTTTGGGGGTACCTCAAGCTCAGCTGCCCCCAGACTGTAGTTCTCATGAAGCTGGGGATATAGCTTAGTCCTGGTTGGATGAGGCAGACCTCCTTTCAGGCCTAGAAGCAGGAGATGGGGCTCCCCAGGTCAAGCTGGAAAGGTTAACCATATTGGTGAGCTCTGGGTTTTATTGAGAGCCCCTTCCCCAGTGAATGAGGGAGAAAAGCTATTCAGCAAGATTCTCAACATTAGTGTTTGGAGTCCATATGCATAGATGTGCATGTGTGCACACACATATGATTCTGTACACATACAGACTGATTCTGAACTCTCTATGCTGGTGAGAATGACCTGGAACTTCTCTGCCTCTACCTCCTGAGCGTTGCAGTTGCGGTTACAGGAATAGGCACACACTACCTACCACAGCAGGTTTTATGTGGTGCTAGGGATCAAAGCCAAGTCATGTTCCATGAGCACTCTACCAACTGAACTGTGGCCTCAGCTATTACTTGTGTGTGTTTGTGTGTTTGCACATACGTGTGTGTGTGTGTGTGTGTGTGTGTGTGTGTGTGTGTGTAGAGGCCAGAGGTCTAATTTGCATGTCCTCCTCAGTAGTTCTTCATAGGATCCCTCGCTGGGTCTGGAGTTCACCAAATCTCTGGGGTTCTCCTGCCACTGCCCACTCAGTGCCAGGCTTACAGGTTACCCCAGGGCTGCGGGGACCCACACTCAGGCTCTCATGTTTGTGTATGGAAAGCGGGCACTATACTGACGCCCTTTACGGTTTTTGGTTGGTTTTGTTTTGTTTGCTTTTAGATTTATTTTTTATTCATTCATTTGTTTGTTTGTTTTTGAGACAGGGTTTCCCTGTATAGCCCTGGCTGTCCTGGAACTCACTCTGTAGACCAGGCTGATCTCGAACTAGATTTAATTTTTTCTTAAGATTTATTTATTTATTTATTTATTTTATGTATGTGAATACACTGTCACTGTCTTCAGACACACCAGAAGAGGGTGTTGGATCCCATTACAGATGGTTGTAAACCACCATGTGGTTGCTGGGAATTGAACTCAGGACCTCTGGAAGAGCAGTCAGGGCTCTTAACTGCTGAGCCATTTATTTCTTCAGCCCCCTAGACTTAATTTTTTTGTTTTGTTTTGTTTTTTTTTGAGACAGGGTTTCTCTGTATAGCCCTGGCTGTCCGCCTGCCTCTGCCTCCTGAGTGCTGGAATTAAAGGCGTGCACCACCACACCCCAGCTGTTAGATTTATTTTTTTTTTTTATTATTTTTTTTTTTTGGTTTTTCGAGACAGGGTTTCTCTGTATAGCCCTGGCTGTCCTGGAACTCACTCTGTAGACCAGGCTGGCCTCGAACTCAGAAATCTACCTGCCTCTGCCTCCCGAGTGCTGGGATTAAAGGTGTGTGCCATCACGCCCGGCCCCTTAATTTGTTTTTAGCATGTATGCAGGGAGGGGTACCTGGAGTCAGAAAAGGGAGTTGCAGGTGGTTGTGCTGGGATCCGAACTCTGGTCCTTTGCAGGGGCAGCCATTGCTCTTTACTACTAAGTCATCTCTCCAGCCTCAACCCTGCCACTTTAATACCTACTCACTTATTTAGGGTGTGTGTGCGTTTCTGGGACAACTTGTAGAAATCGGTTCTCTCCATTTGGAAGCCAGGGATTGAACTCAGTTCATCAGATTTGGTGGCAAGTGCCTTTATCTGCTGAGCCACTCCCTGAACCCCCCCCCCTCAATTTTGTTGGGGAGTGGCAGATTCTCACAAAACCAGGTCGGCCTCTAACTCACTAAGTAGCTGAGGCTGGCCTTGCATTGCTTTCTTTCTTCCTTTCTTTCTTCCTTCCTTTCTTTCTTTCTTTCTTTCTTTCTTTCTTTCTTTCTTTCTTTCTTTTGGTTTTTTGAGACAGGGTTTCTCTGTATAGCCCTGGCTGTCCTGGAACTCACTCTGTAGACCAGGCTGGCCTCGAACTCAGAAATCTGCTTGCCTTTGCCTCCCGAGTGCTGGGATTAAAGGCTTGCGCCACTACTCCGGGCTTCTTCTTCTTCTTTTTTTTTTTAAGATTTATTTATTATTATATGTCAGTACACTGTAGCAGACTTCAGACGCACCAGAAGAGGGCATCAGATCCCATTATGGATGGTTGTGAGCAGCCGGGCGTGGTGGCGCACGCCTTTAATCCCAGCACTGGAGAGGCAGAGGCAGGCAGATTTCTGAGTTTGAGGCCAGCCTGGTCTACAGAGTGAGTTCCAGGACAGCCAGGGCTATATAGAGAAACTCTGTCTCGAACAAACCAAAAAAAAACAAAACAAAACCAAAAAAAAACCCCCCCCAAAAAACCGGATGGTTGTGAGCCACCATGTGGTTGCTGGGATTTGAACTCAGGACCTTCAGAAGAGCCGGTGCTCTTTTTTTTTTTTTTTAAGATTTATTTTTTTATTTATTATATGTAAGTACACTGTAGCTGTCTTCAGACATTCCAGAAGAGGGCGCCAGATCTCGTAACGGATGGTTGTGAGCCACCATGTGGATGCTGGGATTTGAACTTATCACCTTTGGAAGAGCAGTCGGGTGCGCTTACCTGCTGAGCCATCTCACCAGCCCTGGCCTTGCATTTCTGACTTCCCTCCCTCAGCCTATTGGGATTACAGGCAGGCACTAGCACGGTGTTTTTCCTTCCTTTGCGGGCACAGTCTCTCTATGTAGTCAGTCCCAGTTGCCCTTGAACATGTTTAGAACTGTGGAACCCCCAGCTGTGTCTGAGAGTAAGCTTCCTCTCCTTGAAGTGATGTAGGCAGAGACTAGCCAGTGATGCTGTGGTGTCAGGGAATGCGAATGGTGGGCTGTGTGTGGAAGAGGCATACTGGGGAGGGGAGTAGTGACTCAGGGTTTCATTGATGTGAACAGACACCATGACCATGGCAACTCTCATAAAGGAAACTGGGGCTGGCTTACAGTTTCAGAGGTTCAGTCCATTTATCATCGTGGCTCGAAGCATGGCAGCATCCAGGCAGGCAGGGTGCTGGAGGAGCTGAGAGTTCTACATTTTGATTCGAGGGTAGTCAGGAAGAAGGGGCTCTTCCACTTCTACATAGCTCAAAACCCACCCCTGCAGTGACACACACTTCCTTTAACGTGGCCACACCTCCTCCAATATGGCCACACCCTCTAATAATGCCACTTCCCAAGGGCCAAGCACTTTCAAGCTCCCACAAGTAGCTAAGAGAACCTTCCGCAGCTAACTGTGGGGCACAGGCTGCTCTCTCACGGCGGTTATCTCTCTTGCAGGGAACCACACACTGAGGCGAGTTTTCCTCTTCAGGAGTCAGAATCCCCGAAGGAGGCCAAGACCTTTAACCCAGAGGCCACTCTGTCTTTGGAGGGGACTGTGAACCTAGAGGACATTCTCTATCTGGGGGCATCGGGGGACTTTGAAGAGAGCTTTTATGAGGAGGAATCTGAGAAGCCAGAGCAGACACTGTATATCGACGAATCAAGGCAGCCAGATGAGGTGCTGGGCCTAGAAGAGTCCGTGTGCCCAGAGGAGATGCTGATTGTGGAGGAATCCGTGAGGCCAGATGAGGTGCAAATTTCAGAGCAGCCCGTGGAGCCAGCTAAGAGCCCAACAACTGCTTGTGAGGGAGAAATGGTGGCCACGGAGGGAAGCCTGCCAGCTCCACCGATTCCCAGCCCCGAGGAGGACCCCCTCAGCGTGGAGGACCTGGAGCGGCTGGAAGCTCGTTTCCAGCAGTGTGTACAAGCCGTGTCCCAGCTGGAAGAGGAGAGGGACCAGCTTATCCACGAGCTCGTGCTACTCCGGGAACCAGCCCTGCAGGAGGTGCAGCAAGTCCACCAGGACATCCTGGCTGCCTACAAGCTGCACGCACAGGCCGAGCTGGAGAGGGATGGGCTCAGGGAGGAGATCCGGACGGTGAAGCAGAAGCTGTTCAAGGTGACCAAGGAATGCGTGGCTTACCAGTACCAGCTGGAGTGCCGTCAGCAGGACGTGGCTCAGTTTGCCGACTGCAGGGAAGAGCTGACCACTCGGGCAGCCCAGCTCTCTGGAGAACTGACCCAGCTCCGAGATGCCTATCAGAAGCAGAAGGAGCAGTTACAGCAACAACTAGAAGCACCCCCGACCCAGAGCGACGGGCACTTTCTCCAGGAGAGCCGCCGGCTGTCGACCCAGTTTGAAAATCTCATGGCCGAGAGCCGCCAGGGCCTGGAGGATGAGTATGAGCCTCAGCTGCTCAGGCTCCTGGAAAGGAAAGAGGCCGGGACCAAAGCTCTACAGGACACCCAGGCGGAGATCCAGGAGATGAGGGAGGCTCTGAGACCCCTGGAAGCAGAGGCCCGGCAGCTCCAACTTCAGAACAGGAATCTGGAGGACCAGATCACTCTCGTGAGGCAAAAACGCGACGAAGAGGTTCAACAGTACAGGGTAAGCCCTTGGCTGTGCAACAGGCAGAGTTTTATTATGTGGTTCAGGTTGGCCTGGAGACCTTGAGGAGCCTGAGTCCTTCCTGCCTCAGCCCTCAGAGTGCTGGGACTATAGGTGTGTGCCACCACACCCAGCAGAAGGGACATATTTTAGCTCAAGAGAAATCTGATGTCCTTCTTTTCTCCTTCTGAGACAGGGTTTCTGTGTGTAGCCCTGGCTGTCCTGGAACTCACTCAGATCAGGCTGAACTCAAACTTCCAAATCCACCTGCCTCTGCTTCCTGAGTGTTGGGACTAGAGGTGGGGTGCACCATACCCAGATAGGTCTAATAATGGGGTTACTTACCATCCAGTACTACAGAAAAACCTGTTCTTTGGGCCCATTCATTCTATTATTATTATTATTATTATTATTTATTCTTTCATATAATATAACCCGACCACAGCTTCCCCTCCCTCCGTTCCTCCTAGTCTACCCCCCAACTCATTCTTTTTTTTAGATTTATTTACTTATTATATGTAAGTACACTGTACACTGTAGCTATCTTCAAATACACCAGAAGAGGGCGTCATATCTCATTACGGATGGTTGTGAGTCACTATGTGGTTGCTGGAAATTGAACTCCAGACCTCTGGAAGAGCAGTCAGTGCTCTTAACCGCTGAGCCATCTCTCCAGCCCAACTCATTCTTTTCCTTTCTTCTTTATTAATTTCATTAGGTTAGGCCAGGGTTAGGATTTGTTTGTTTTTGTTTTGTTTTGTGTTTTTTGAGGTTGGGCCTGACCAGTCCTAGGTGTTCTTGTACTTCCTTTTCAAGTCTAACTGAGCCGTGACTTGTGCTTGGCTATAGCGAGGGTTAGAGTGGCCCAGTGCAGGAGCCCATTCCCTGCTCTACCAGGCACACTGAGCCACCGATTGATTCAGCCTCCACCTTGAAGCTGTTCGTCCTCTGGGATGGAATCTCTCTCTCTCTCTCTCTCTCTCTCTCTCTTGGAGTTTTCCATTTTTGCACATGTCACCATATCCCTGTATTCCAGTTATTTCTGATTAAGTGTGAGCCAGTTCTAACCTCGTTTTAGAACAGAGTAGGATATAAATACTGAGCGGATAAACATTTGCGTGTGCCGCCCGCTGCAGGCTGGGTGGACAGGAGGCAGCAGCTATCTTTACTTGTCTCCTGGTCTGCCATGCAGCTTAGGGGACACAGCAGGAATGTTACATGTTGCTAGGCACACTGAGGAAACCTTGCTGGGGGGCTTTTTACAGCCATGGGTTGTTCTATTTGCAGACAGGGTCTCAATTGGCTCAGATTGGCCTCAAAGTTACATGTGACCAGGAGCACCTGCTATCCCTGTCTGCCTACCTCCTGTGTGCAGGCCTTTAACTCACCCTTCTCCTGCCTCAGCTTCCCAAATCCTGGGACTATCACTCATCATCATGGCTAACTTGGTAGTTTTGGTTTTCAAAACATATTTCGGGCTGGTGAGATGGCTCAGTGGTTAAGAGTGCCCACTGCTATTCCTAAGGTCCTGAGTTCAAATCCCAGCAACCACATGGTGGCTTACAACCATCCGTAATGAAAACTGATGCTCTCTTCTGGAGTGTCTGAAGACAGCTACAGTGTACTTACATATAATAAATAAATAATAAAATAAATATTAAAACAAACAAACAAACAAAACATATTTCCTTGAATAAACTTTAAAGTTGCATGTCTTCCCTTAAGAGAAGCCTTGAAAATGGTTCCATTCACTTTGCTGAGTATCTTATTATTGTATTTATGATTTTAAAAATATTATTATTATTATTATTATTTTTAAAAGATTTATTTATTATTATATATAAGTGCACTGTAGCCGACTTCAGACACACCAGAAGAGGGTGTCAGCTCTCATTATGGGTGGTTGTGAGCCACCATGTGGTTGCTGGGATTTGAACTCAGGACCTTTGGTAGAGTAGTCAGTGCTCTTATCCGCTGAGCCATCTCATCAGCCCCCATTATTATTATTTTTTAAAGATTTTATTTATTTTATGCATATGAGTATACTAGCTGTCTTCAGACACACCAGAAGAGGGCATTGGATCTCATTACAGATGGTTGTGAGCCACCATGTGGTTGCTGGGAATTGAACTTGGGACCTCTGGAAGAGCAGTGGGTGCTCTTAACTGCTGGCCCACCTCTTCAGCCCTAAAATTATTTTTTATTTTTGCTTTTGAAACAGAGTTCTTTTGCATGGCCTTGGCTGTCCTCTAGCTCTGTACATCAGGCTGTCAGGCTGGCCTTGAACTCACAATCTTTTTTTTTTTTTTTTTTTTTTTTTGGTTTTTCGAGACAGGGTTTCTTTGTATAGCCCTGGCTGTCCTGGAACTCACTTTGTAGACCAGGCTGGCCTCGAACTCAGAAATCCGCCTGCCTCTGCCTCCTGAGTGCTGGGATTAAAGGCGTGTGCCATCACGTCCGACCCCAGATTTTATTTTTAATCATGTGTTTCATTTGCGTAAGTGCACATGAGCACTGGTGCCCTCAGAGGCTAGAGGCCTGGGATCTATGGAAGATGATCTAAGAGGTGGGTGAGAGATGCCTAAGGGGAATCAATCAATTCCGGCCTTCTGCAAAAGCCATGTCTGCTGTTTCTGAAACAGGATCTCGCTGATGAGTGTAGAATGCCTTAAACTCTTGATTCTCCTGCCTCAGCCTCCTCAGTGCTGAGGTTTCAAGGCCTATGTCACCATGACTAACCCAGTTCTTTTCTTCTGAGATGGCTCCTAAGTGGTGTTTGCAGGTGACTCACCCTGTTTCATTCTGGCAACTTTTCAAGGCTGCTCCGAGATTTGTAGGTTGTGCCTGCGCTCTTAGAGTCTGTTTGTTGACAGTACCACCTCCATTATCCAACCATTCACAGTTTCTACGTGTCTAGTATAATGGAGGCTAAGGTGCTGGCAAGAAAAGGCAGGATACAGTCAAGGATGAGGTGTTGCTGTTCTCTGAGTCTGCAGTCTGGGAGGGATGCCAGACACGACGAACATTTTCAGAAAATCCAAACATCACTGACATTAATGAAGCTTTCTGAGTTGAGGACGTAGCTCAGTGCTAGGATGCTTGCTTAGCATGCGCAAGGCCCTGGGTTTGACCTCTGGCACTGCACACCCCAAAAGAAAAAGGCCTGACATGGTGGTGTGCACTTTAATATCAGCATCCAGGGTGCAAGGGCAGGTGGAGCTCTGAATTGGTCAGCCTGGTCTGTATGGTGAACTTGAGGTGGCGGGGGAGGGGGGCATGAAGGAAGAAAGAAAAGAGAAAAAAAAAAAAAAGGGTTGCTTGGCCTGAGATGGATAAATGTGAGTGTCTTAGACTCAATGAACATGCTTCAGTGTGCTAAACCCAGATCCATCCAGGGAAGTAGCCCCTGTAGGTGCTCAATCCTGCCAAGGAAGTAGGAATCCTGCCAAGGAAACTAGGGGGACTGCAGAGGGTTAACAATAGCTAATATGAGCCGGGCGTGGTGGCGCACGCCTTTAATCCCAGCACTCGGGAGGCAGAGGCAGGCAGATTTCTGAGTTCGAGGCCAGCCTGGTCTACAAAAGCTAGTTCCAGGACAGCCAGAGCTATACAGAGAAACCCTGTCTCGAAAAACCAAACAAAACAAAACTAAACAAAAAAAAAACCCAATAGCTAATATCTACTAGAAAGTTCTCTACAGAGTTCATTTACTTTATACCCCTGCAGGGTATGAAATGTTTGAACAGTGTGCAGAGAGGGGTGTCAGAGAAGCCCTGGACCACCGTTCCAGAGCGCTGGCCTGAGTGTGTAACCCCCAGTGATTGAGAGCATGCTCTTTCCCTCCACAAAGTGTTTCTGTTGGGCCTCGAATGGGCTCACTGACCAGTTAGGTAAAAGTATTCCAGGCAGAGGGGACAGCTCATCTGAGAGCACGGAAAGTACGCTCAGTGTGGCTGAGCCATAAGGAATGAATGAGTGGGCAGGCAGGCAGGGCTGGCTGGAGAGGAGAATGTGAATGCGTTTACATAAGGATTTCTTTTTCTTTGTGTGTATGCCTGTGTGTAGCTATCTATGTTCACTGCACCTGCACGTGCTGACTGGGTGTCCTGCTCTGTCACTCTTGGCCTTAAACTTGTGAGAGGTCTCTAACAGCGTGGAGATATGCCAGTACCCCTCTCTGCCCCCCCAGAATTGGGACCAAAGATGTGTGTGTGGTCACATTTGAGCTTGTTATGAAACTTCTGGGGATTTGAACTCACTTCAAATTCATGCAATTTGAACCAAGTATTCAACTGCTGAACCCAAGTTTTCACTAAAGTCACAGACCCCCCTCCTCCTCCACTCCAAATAATGCTAAAAAATCATTTTGACAATTTCATGTATATAACATATTCTGATCACAGCCATCCTCCCCGCTCTTCTTTCGCCAACCTCTGCCAACCCCCCCCTCTTTCCAGTAAGTGCCCCACCACCCCCATTCATGCTTTTGTTTTTGTGAATGTCTATTTAGAACGTGTAAATGTCTGCTTGGAATGGCCATGCTGTCATTCTCTAACTGCAGAGTGCCAGGGCACTTCAGTGTGGCCTTCTCAGGTTTCCCAGAGAGGTCACAAGAGTCTGTCCCAGGAAAGTAGCAGAGTGATTCTGAGTGTGAGCCCGGAGCCAAGGCAAATCCTGTCGGCTCTGCTCCCTCACAGGTAAAATGGGATCACACCTACTGTTAATCAAAAGGCTAAGAAGCTAGGCAGAGGCAGGCGGATTTCTGAGTTCGAGGCCAACTTGGTCTACAGAGTGAGTTCCAGGAAAGCCAGGGCTATACAGAGAAACCCTGTCTCAAAACAAACAAACAAACAAACAAACAAACAAACAAACAGGCCAAGAAGCAGAGGAAATGGGACTTCTGGTTGGAGAGATGTCTGGTGGCTGCTGCCTTTGTAGAGGTCATTCTCTGTAGAGACAGAGGGCACTTTACACCTTCCTGGGTAAATACTGTTTTGACTTGCCTGTAGTAAGTGTTGTCTGGGAGGCTTCTATCTGCTAACTTAAGCCTAGTCCTGGAAGCTTCTGGACTCTGTACAATCTAATTGAGGCCCAGAATGTTTCTGGCCTTTGAGACTTGCTGCTGAAGAAGCTCACCCTTTCTAGTTCTTTCTCAACAATGGCTGGCTGGTTCACATGAGCTGCTCTGGCTCCGACTGATTCAATTTGGCTTCTGTTGGCTTCTGACTGAATTACTCTGCTTGGCATCAAACTACTGTCAATCTGTTCTAATCTTCTGATTCTGTCTCCTTCTCTGTCTCCTTCTGTCTTCACCTGTGTTTAGCTTGTTCTCTCTTGCAACCTATCTCTCTAAACTGACCTGGTAATTTTCTGTCTCTGTCTCTCTCTGTCTCTCTCTTTCTTTTTTTTTTTTTTTTTTTTTTGGTTTTTTGAGACAGGGTTTCTCTGTGTAAGCTCTGGCTGACCTGGAACTCACTCTGTAGACCAGGCTGGCCTCGAACTCAGAAATCCGCCTGCCTCTGCCTCCTGAGTGCTGGGATTAAAGGCGTGCGCCACCACGCCCGGCTTGTCTCTCTCTTTCTAAAAGATTTATTTATTGTTATATGTAAGTACATTGTAGCTTTCTTCAGATACACCAGAAGAGGGCGTCAGATCTCATTCATTATGGGTGGTTGTGAGCCACCATGTGGTTGCTGGGAATTGAACTATGGACCTTCGGAAGAACAGTCAGTACCGCTGAGCCAGCGCACCAACCCCTCTTTCCTCATGAGAGCTGGGCACATCTTATGTCTCACTCATTCTGTCGAGTCTTTGATTTGCCACTTTGCCACTCAANTATTATACATAAGTACACTGTAGCTGTCTTCACATACACCAGAAGAGGGCATCAGATTTCATTATGGATGGTTGTGAGCCACCATGTGGTTGCTGGGATTTGAACTCAGGACCTTGGAAATACAGTCAGTGCTCTCTACCCACTGAGCCATCTCACCAGCCTAACGATCACTTTCAAACATGAGTGTTTTCTTCTATGCATTGTTTGGGATTAAAGGTTGAGCCACACCACAACTAAAAACAGGTTTGTTTGTTTTTCAGTATATAACACAATTTTAGATTTTACAGTGTGATCAGATATCCTGCAACATTCCTGTTAACTCCAGCTCCAAGCTTTCCATGATCTCTTTTGACCCCCCTAGGCACTGCATGCACATGGTGCACGTATATACACTGAGGCACAGATGAAGTCATATAATTTTTTTAAAAAAGGGATTAGGGGCTGGCGAGATGGCTCAGTGGTTAAGAGCGCTGACTGCTCTTCCGAAGGTCCCGAGTTCAAATCCCAGCAACCACATGGTGGCTCATAACCATCCGTAACGAGATCTGGCGCCCTCTTCTGGAGTGTCTGAAGACAGCTACAGTGTACTTACATATAATAAATAAATAAATAAATAAATAAATAAATAAATAATAAATGGGATTAATAGGCACTTCATAGGGTTGCATTGAACGAGCTAGGTATTATTTGTAAAGCTCTTGCTGTAGTGCCAAGTTAATACCTATGTACTCTTTATTTTTTGAGACAGGGTCTCTCTCTCTCTCTCTCTCTCTCTCTCTTTAGTCTGACTAATCTGGAACTATGTAGATCAGGCTGACCTCGAACTCTCAAAGAACCACTTGCAACTATATACATTTTGTTGTTGTTGTTGTTGTTGTTGTTGTTGTTGTTGTTTCGAGACAGGGTTTCTCTGTGTAGTCCTAGCTGTCCCGGAACTCATGCTTTAGAGCAGGCTGGCCTCGAACTCAGAAATTCACCTGCCTCTGCCTCCCAAGTGCTGGGATTAAAGGCGTGTGCCACCACTGCTCGGCTATATACATCTTTCTTTAGTAGACAAGGTTTTTCTGTGTACTCCTGGTCATTCCAAAACTTACTTTGTGGACCAGGGACTAGGCTGGCCTCAAATTCAGAGATCTTCCTGCCTCTGCCTCCTGAATGCTGGGATCAAATGTGTGTGCCACCACCATCACTGTGGCCTGACTACATTTCTTTCTTTCTTTTTTTTTTTTTTTAAAGATTTATTTTATTTATTATATGTAAGTACACTGTAGCTGTCCCCAGGCATTCCAGAAGAGGGCGCCAGATCTCACCAAGGATGGTTGTGAGCTACCATGTGGTTGCTGGGATCCGAACTCATCACCTTCAGAAGAGCAGTCGGGTGCTCCCACCCGCTGAGCCATCTCACCAGCCCCCATTTATTTCTTTTAAAGCAGGATATATATCTGTCAGGCTAGTCTGGAACTCCCGATCCTGCTGCCCTAGCCTCTGCCCTAGCTTCTGTTGTGGGTTCAGGAGTTGCCACACAAACCATATGAACACTGATCTCAGCTAAGCAAGAATAGTTTATTGAAGGCACTCAAGACTACTCAGTCAGGGCCACAAAAAGGACTTGGGAACCTAAGAGTGGCACAAGTCTGTTCTTAGGGCAGGTTTTGTTTTTTTTTTTTAAATAGGAAAAACAAACTTCAGAAATTCAGAAGGCAAGGATGGAGGCATTACTATATACATTTTTGCTAACCAGACAGTATTATCAGCTGACTTTTAAGCTGACTGGGACTTCGTGAGGTAAGCGGTATGGTGGACAGGTGGTGAACAGGGGAGTTTCAGAACACTGAGATTAGAGACTGAGTATTGCAACCACAGTGTTTTGACCTTTTAGGAGAAAATTTCAGCGTCAGCTATGGATAATTACTTCTGGGAAGCGGGGTCTGAAAACCTGAACTTAATTTCACCTTATGAGCAAAATGGAGACTGAATACAAAATGGGTAAAGTTATATTAGAAGGATCAGGCCTCAACACTGCTACCTCATCTCTGTTGTGCATTTTTTATGTGGCAGCCTGGGTGGTGGGCTGAAAGAGGCTGTCATTGCTTAGACCATAGGTGGAAAAAGGAGATTTCTGAGACAGTAGGGGGGGAGGCAGGGATTTTCTGAGAACATTATCAGTCCCATCCGGTTGGGACTCAGACATAAACTAATATAACCCACATACACTCCCCTCCCCTCTCAGTGAGCTACTTTCCCACAGGCCCACGCTCAGGCATTAGCCAGCTCTCCTTTCCCTTTCACTATTTAATGCTGTCGTTTTTCTTTGGAAGCAGACCTGGAGTTTGTTTGTTTGTTTGTTTGTTTGTTTTGTTTTTTTCAAGACAGGGTTTCTCTGTGTAGCCCTGGCTGTCCTGAAACTCACTCTGTAGACCATGCTGACTTCAGAGATCCGCCTGCCTCTGCCTCCCAAGTGCTGGGATTAAAGGCGTGCGCCACCACGCCCGGCAAAATTTTTTGTTTTTTGAGACAGGGTTTCTCTGCATAGCTCTGGCTGTCCTGGAATTCACTTTGTAGACCAGGCTGGCCTCAAACTCAGAGAAATCCACCTGCCTCTGCCTCCCAAGTGCTGGGATTAATAAAATTTAATTTTTAATATTGTGTGTTTGGGTGTTTTGCCTGTACCAAGGTGGCCAGAAGGCAGCATCACATCCCTTGGAACTGGAGGTACAGATGCTTGTGGGTCCTCTGAGTATTGTGGCTCCTGCTTTAAACCCTGAGCCCTCTCAGTGTTTAAGGGGCAGAAGTGGTACGTGCCTTAAATGCCAGCATTCAGGAGGCAAAGGCAGGTAGATCTCTTGAATTCCTGGCCAGCCTGGCCTACAAAGTGAGCTCTAGAACAGTAAGGAATACAGAGAAACCCTGTCTAACAAACCAACCAACTTAACAAAAAACCCACAAACAAAACCCAAAAAAACAAAAAGAAAAACCCAACCTAACCAACCTAACCTTGAGCCATCTCTCCAGTCAACACCCCATTCCCTTCTATTTATTAGAGATTGATTTATATATGAGTACATTGTCACTCTTCAGACACCAGAAGATACTGGGTCCCATTACAGATAGTTGTGAGCCACCAAGTGGTTGGGGGAATTGAACTCAGGCTCTCTGGAAGAGCAGTCAGTGCTCTTAACTAAGATCTCTCTCCAGCAGTCCCTCCCCTCTTTAATAACAGGTTCTACTTAGCCTTGGCCAGGAATTCACTGTGACTCAGGTGGCTTCTTCCATCCACCTGTCCATTTTCCCTTAAAGAAGCCGGCTCCACCTAGCTCTTTGACACGGTTTTCCTCATGTGTGGGGTGATGGTTGACTGGCTCTGCTAGACTGGCAAGAGCCCCCAGGTTCCTTGTCTTGGACTCAGGAAATCTGTTGGGGTTAAAGGTGGGTGTCACCACATCAAGCCATTTCCTTTTCTTTCTTTACTCCTCCCTCACTTTCTGATAGACTTAGGCTGGCCTCTTAACTAACCGTGGTGAAGGATGACCCCGACTCTGAACCTGGGCAGAGTTCTGGGATCCCAGACAAGCACCATCACTGTCTTTCTGTACAGTGCAGCAGCACCTCCACCCATGTACTGCTGTAATCAAAACTGGGGCAGCGATGCCTCTCTTCAAATGCCACATCCGTAGGTGGTAAGGCCACATATCTGCAGTCCCCAAGGCAGGGATGGGAACTAAAAAAAAAAAAAAAATTCCTTTGACCATTCCCATTAAAGATGAGCTTCAGCAAGTGTCCAGTATCACAGACTTAGGTGTCAGTACAATACCAAAGCTGCCTCAAGTCAGCAGAGTCCTCTAATAATAGCACATACCCACTTCTTTGTGAAGAGTCTGCCAAGTGAGCTGTACCTACAGCTGTCCCACCCCAATCAACAAGGAGCCAAAGCAGCTAGCAGCCAAGGCAGACATGCTGAGGCCTTCCATTACCAGAAGTCTCAAACAGTACTCACATACAAGTCGTTATCCTATACTTTTTTTTTTAAAGCAGTGTCTTATGTAGTGCAAACTGGTCGAAAATTATGTCATCAAGGATGGTTTTTATTGAACTTCAGGCCCTCTACCTTCCACCTTCAGAGTGCCTGTGTGTGCCACCATGACCATGTCTTAATCATTTCTCCTTCCAGTGCTGGGTCATTCATTATTGTGTACATATGTGCTCGTTCCCTGAACCTTGTTCAGGCCTACCTTTGGTTTTAGTTGTGAAATGATTTTCTTTTTTTTTTTT
>CACVCL010022960.1:0-28059 GCA_902729485.2 Mus minutoides
GATCTGTGGAGGGTCAGGATCTGTGGAGGGTCAGGATCTGTGGAGGGTCAGGATCTGTGGAGGGTCAGGATCTGTGGAGGGTCAGGATCTGTGGAGGGTCAGGATCTGTGGAGGGTCAGGATCTGTGGAGGGTCAGGATCTGTGGAGGGTCAGGATCTGTGGAGGGTCAGGATCTGTGGAGGGTCAGGAGCGGATGGGGCTGGCTGTTTTGGGGACTTCGCTTCTCTTTTGTATTGTGTGCTCTCAAAGGCCTTGGAGGATTTCCTACTTTGTTTCATATGATTTGCATGTGATGAGGAACTAGGTAAAGGGCATGAGAACTACAGCCTTTTGGAGACAGTGGTCCCTCACAGCATCAGTTACTTCTAGCTCTGTTCTATCCTCTACGCAGAAGGATGCCCTTCCTTTATTCTATTGGCAGAGAGTTCTGTCCCACCATAGAGCAGAAGTTCAGAAAAGAGCAGAGAGCTGCTATAGAACAACTTCTCAAAGAAGAAAAACATTCAAAATTTAATTTGATGAAGACATTTGAACTTTTCAAGTCTGGCCTTTTGGCTAGTTTTTTTCAAAATTTTTCGTAGCCAGGTCTCTAGCTGGGAAACTCTTTGATGATTCACAAGGGCACAATCTGTGAAGTAACTAATACTTGGCAAGAAGTGGCACCTTCAGAGGGATATCCGTCTTCCAAGGGCCTGTTGCAGTTTCTTCTTTGAAAAGACATCAGATTTGAAAAATATGGTTGCTCATCATTCAACTTATGAGGCTAACAGACTTTCTCTCTCTCTCTCTCTCTCTCTCTCTCTCTCTCTCTCTCTCTCTCTCTCTCTCTCTTTCTTGTTCAGCACATTCGTTCTGGGATGTCCAGACCATGTGTCAGGTACCAAGACAGGCCCCTGAGATGGAATGGTGAGCTACATTGATGCCCTTTGACTTTGTGATATTTATCAAATGATAGTGCTTTCTTCTGGATTTCCTGAATTCTCTGTATTTTCTGATTCAAAATTTGGTGCATACTAAAATCCTAGAGTTTGAGTTTCACCCCTAAGTTTCTGATACCATAGGTCAGGGATGGGGCTTGGTAACGTGTGCAGATACCAAATTCTGAAGTGAGGCTGCAGCTGTGAGTCTGGGGACATGTTGGGAGCTGGTCTCCAGGACACAGAATTGTAGAACCTGCAGACAGTTCTGATGTGTGCCTAGGGCTAAACATCACAGAAGAACCATGTACTCATTAGCATATGGATTGCAGTATGGTATAGGGAATATTGAAATAAGCATAGATGTTACCCTTGCGGTCAAAAAACCCTTATAGCAATAGGAAAGGCTTAATAGGTTTTCATAGAAAGCTCAGACACCTTGCTGAATAGGTGTTATGTGGTTGGCATCTCTGCAGGGATGGAACGGCTGGAGAAATCTGCACATTTTGGAAATGAATGATTTTTGGACTCATTATAGGGAAAAAAAAACAGTGAAAATGAACTCAGGGACTTTTTTCTTCAAAAAACGTTACAGGCAGCAAGTTCCAATATTAGTGACAGTGCTTGTCACCATGTCAGTTGGGGGTCTCCAGAGAACAGAATCTATATGACAAATTGATGGATGGCTGGAAAGCACAGTCTTTGTAGAGATAAAGGCATTCTGAGCTGTAGAACTGAGACCAAAAGGCTAACCACGACAGTTCCTAGAAACTCCCTAAATTATCGAATATTTATTTATTTATTTATTTATTTATTTATTTATTTATTTATTTATTTGAGAAAAGGTGTCACAATGCAGCCCTGAATGGCATGAAACTCACTCTGTAGACCAGGCTGGCCTTGGATTCATAGAGATCTGCCTACCTCTGCCTCCTAGATGCTGGGATTCAGGCTGTGTATCATCACATTCTGCCTATTGCTTATCCTTATTGCCAGTCTAGATAATTTACTTTAATCTGACCCCAGGAGGGAGTGTCTATTTAACAGCTAGCCACCCCATAATGAGTCTGAACCATCCAGGAAGGATGGGACTCTGCTATTTCCGCCATCTCTTTCCTCTCAGCTGCAATGTACTTTTGGCTAAGTAGGTGCTTGTGTGCTGAGCATGTTAGTAAGCCCCCTATTACTTTAACAAACACCCAAGACAGTAAACTTGCAAAGAGAAAGGTTTATTTTGGCCCAGTTTCTATGGTCTTCCATGGTCTTCTATGACCGAATGGCCCCATTGGTTTGGGCCTTTGGAGAGGCAGCCATTTCCCTCATGATGAGGTAACGAGAAGAAACAGGAACGATATGAGCAATGGCCATGACCACATTCCTAGTGGCCAAGAGGACTTCTAACTACAGATTCTACCTGGGAACTAGTCCATGAGCTGTTGGGAGACTTTTCAGATGAAAACCACAGTAGCATGAATAAGAAGCACACACCTCCTCCATATGCACACAGGAGTTCAGTCCATCAGATCTGCACAGGCTGTCTAATTTGAAGACTCTTCAGGATTAGCTAACTAATATTTTCCCACAGGATATGCTTTATCGTGGGGGATATCAATGGTTTTTAATTTGTTTTTCTTATTTGCTCAAGGGAGAAAGAATACAGGAAATGAAGCTGTGCCTTCCAATACACCAACCAAAGCAAATGAATGTGTGCATGTGTTTGCTGGTGATTTACAATAAGAAAGGACCAAAAAAAAAAAAGATGAGAAAAATCCATGAAAACTTCTGTGTTCAATTTTCCAACGTGACTGGAGCGGGGTCTCCAGCATTTGGCTTCTGGAAGTGAGGCCACTGGCTTCTGTCCTGTGGTAGGTTTCTTGGGTCATTCCAAGTTTCAGCTTCTTCACAGGACCAGAGCTTTGGATGGCATGCCCATCCTTCTCTTCACATAAAAAATATCCTTCCTCCTCAAGCTCTAAAAATACCCTGGGCCTTGGAGCGTGGCCTCCTTTTCAGCAGCTTCTCTTCACCGGAACAGTTGCTTGACCTGGAGCAAGCTGAAGCCGGAAAGGAGAAGAGTCTGTTTGGGGGCGGGTGCACTTGTGGGTCTCCTTGAAATGCCCAGTTTACAGAAGGAACAACAATCTTTGCCTCCTTAGCCATGAGATCCCAGCCCACACTCTTTTCCTTGCTTTTCTCAGGGAGGGCTTGGATGTGGTATTTTTAGCTTGCTTTTGGTGGGAGATGATTTGGCAAGATGAGATAAAAAGCAACTTGACTTTTCATTCTTGCAGCTGAAATAAAGTAAAGAGAATTAGGTTACTTGGTGATTTCTTTCTCTCCCCCCCCCAGCTCTAAGAAGTTAACTTTAGAAACCTCATTATACTCAAATGAAATAAAATTCCTCAAAGAATTGGTGGCTAGACTTTAAGTCATGTAGAAGACCATTCAAGAACTCCATGGTTTACGATTCTGGATTCATGCCAATGTTTTCTCTCTCTCTCTCTCTCTCTCTCTCTCTCTCTCTCTCTCTCTCTCTCTCTCTCTCTCCCCTCTCTCTCTGTCTCCTCTCTCTCTCTGTCTCTCTCTGAGTCTGTGTATCTCTGTGTATCCCTCTTTCTGTATCTCTCTCTGTCTCTCTGTGTCTGTGTGTATCTCTGTGTCTCTCTTTCTCTGTGTGTCTATGTGTATCTCACTTTGTGTCTGTCTGTCTCTGTCTCTTTGTCCCTCTCTGTGTATCTCTCTCTCTCTGTCTCTCTCTCTCTCCCTCTTCCACCCCNCAGGATAAGAACTCTTGGTAAAGTGTGGAATTATTGAAGTAATGGGTACTTATTCTTAGCCATTCAAGCTGTGCATATTGATGCCTGTCATGATAGGAATGGGGACAATAGAGGCCATGTATGCACACTGATCATTCCTCCCAACTGCATTGTTACCTGGACACGGGTTTTACATGAGCGAATGCTGACATGTGCACAGGTGAATGTGTTTTGTCTCATGTCCACCAAGACACTACTTCTCCAGATGGCTATTATCCCACCATCCCAACACTTGAGAAGGAAAATCCTGAGTTTATGGCTAGCCTAGGCTATGTATTCAGCAAAAGCCTATCTCAAAACAAGCCAATAGTTTCTCCTTCTATTTTTTCTGTTGTTCTTTCCTCAAGTGTCTGGTGTGTCTGCACACTCACATATGTTTACAGTTAGAAGAAACAAAATATGATTAGTCTCAAGGGAGTTGGTCTCTTGCCCCAGAGTCTTCCGTAGTCACCAGGATCTTCACGCCCAGATGTTGTACTTTCTGCTGTGGCACTTCTGGCGAGGGAGCCTGGGTGTGGCCACTTTGCTTTGTCCTAAACACCTCACCTGGATTTTGTTGGGTTTTAATATAGTACTCTTTCCTGGACAATTCCATCTATGAGTGAACACAGATACAAAACTTCCTTCTTCTATACTTGTTTCAATGTAGCACCAAATAATGTAATCTTTTAATGTAATGTAATCTGGAACAACTGCAAAGCCACTTCAGATACAGAAAATCAAACTTAAAATAACTTTTGAATGATCACATCATCTGTTTCGAAAATTTTGTCATGGGAATCTTCAGGCCTTTTGCTGGCTGTCATTTTGTTATTTTGTTGTTGTTATTGTTATATTTATTTATACTCTGTCCTGTTTCTCTCTTTCTCATTCTCTTTCTCTCTGTCTCTGTCTGTCTCTGTCCCTATCTCTGTGCCTGTCTATCTCTGTGTCTCTGCCTGTATATGTCTCTCTGTCTCTCTGTCTCTGTCTCTGTCTCTGTCTCTCTCTCTTTCCCATACTTGTGGGAGTTGATTCTCTCCTTCCATCAAATGGATCCTGGGGCTTTAACTCAGGTCATCAGACCTGGAGGCAAGAGCCTTTACCTGCTGAGCCACCTCATTGGCTCCATTTTTTAGTTTATAAAGTAATTGCTTAGAACACGCTGTATCTGGATGTTCAAGCATATTTTATGCAGGTGGATTGCTGGTGCATAGTTACCAAGTTTGGAGCAGCTAAACAGCAATTCCTAGAAAACTATCAGTATCCATTGCTTTCTGCTTACAGAGTCAGGGCCAGGAGTTTGGTCTACTGCAGAGAGAGAGAGAGAGAGAGAGAGAGAGAGAGAGAGAGAGAGAGAGAGAGAGAACTTACCCTCTGAAAACTCCCATCTCCAATCCTGTCTCTTCTAAGCCATCATCTTATATTTATAATTCTGTGTCCATACTTCTTACAACCGCAAGTGATTCTTTTTAATTCATAAATATTCTCTTAGAAATCTCCAGCTTTTATTTTAAAAGCAATCATAGAAACTGGTTTTTCTTCCTGTGGGGATTGGAAGCCTTTCTTCCTCTCACTTGTGTTTAGCCTTCTACTATTATCAAGCATTTGGTTCTTCCCCAGAGGACAGCTGTTAGCCAGTTTCTCCATCCATCCTCCATCCACCAAGTCTGTAGTCTATGCTATGATTTCTTCACAGTTATCATTACTGTGACAGCTTTGTGTGTCTTACAGGATCAAACTGTGATTCCTTCGTTAGGTGGAATAATGGAGAAGAATGTGTGGGTGAGATCCGAACTTGACTGTGATAAGCCCGGGGAGTGATAAGGAAGAGAGGAGGAGATTCCATGAGGACAGTGGGGGCTCATATGGTGCATGATGGGTAACTGGGATGAGAAGCAAACAATCCTCACCGTAGCAGAAAGTTCAACAGAAACACTAACAAAATACCAGGGTCACCGTAATCACGGTCGCTACGTCAGCTGAGTAAGCAAGGGTACCACACACTGTTCTAAGTTTCTAGGCCTTTTATAATTCAATCCTCACACACTGCTATGTGCCATTACTTCCTTATCCTTTTATATTGTGAGAAATGGAGACTTGGGAGGATATTCTAATTTCCCAAGGGCACACAGCTTACATGTAGTCAAAACATAAGTGTAGGTCATGAATGTTAAGGCAAAGACATATGGAGCATCCTGAGTGTGCACATTTGGGTTAGGGGGTTACTTTTTAAATGTTAGCTCTTACTTTGGTTTTAACAAGAGTAAAATGCAACTCCTACACTGAAAAGAACTTGGATCCCATACTTTTAAATCTTGCTCTTATGCTGTTTTGAGGTGACTTGAACCAGTTTTTAGCATCCTTTTGATTCTTTAGACCCAGTCCTCCTGTAGACAAGGTCAGTGGCTGTTGTTCCCTCTCTTCACAGCATAGACCAACACTCACTCTTGAATTTCTCCCATTTCTGACTTTAGCACCAGATTTGAATATGACAGTTATCCCAGGGGGTGGCCAGGGAAAAGTGTTAGACCGATTCATTTGATCAGCGCTGAAATCTAGGAGCCACAGAAGGGATATTTATCCTGACTTGTTTTCAGAGTGGAAAAATACACGAACCCAACTCGTTGGGTCTATATCCAAAGCGCCGGTTAGAGAGTATTAAAGATTTGCCAGTCACAAGTCAGGAACGAAAATGCAAAAGGATCAGGTAGGGCGTGTCTCTCAAACACTAGGAAATGAGTCTTTGGATTTTCTCCTTTACACTAAAAGGTGCCACATCAGGTATTCTCTATTTAAGTAGCATAGCATCATACAACATCTGAGGGAGGAGTTCACAAAGGGCGGAAACAATGCACACATTCTGAGATGACCGAGTCACTCTGAAATGACCTGAAAGTGAACATCAGTTCAGAAACAGTGCAGAACAAGAAATACTTAATAAAGCTTAAGGAAGACGTTTGTGGAGACCAGAAATAAAATAAGAGAATATCTAAATATCAGATCAGACACTCATACTGTCTGTTTAATGGAAACCTGCAGCATAGCTCACCAAAGCAGAAGTGTTCATGTGTCCCAGCCTCGAAAAAGCTACAGATGCACCGTGGAATGTTGATCCACTCAGTGTTAGAGGAGCAGAGGGGACATGACCTTGGGGCAGCCTTTAGCTGTGAGATAACTGGACAAGGGTCCCTTGAGAGTAGCCTGGGCTTTGCTAGAGTTTGGCTGTGTTCTCTTTATCCCCATGGGAGGTGAGCACAATGGTGTCTTTGGCCTTGTGTTCAGTGGAACCAGGAAGGACTTCAGCAGCCAACTGAAAGTGTGATGGGTCCTGCCGTTGTCAAGAGACCCCTGTAATTGCTGGAAAGATGGTGTTCCAGGATGCTTGGGGCAGGGCACAACGCCCAGAAGGCACCAGCTGAAGGAAAGGTGCTGGAAGGAGAACTGTGATCCTGGGTCGTGGCTCAGACTGGAAGCTCCAAAGTTTGAGCTTTGACTGCATCAGGCTCCTCTCTGTGTCTGTGACTAATGTGCTCTTTGACCAACTTAGCAACTGAGGACTTTTTTAGCACATGGATTTTTTTTTTAATTATGGCTTCATCAAGTCTTGAAGTAAAAGAGTTCAAATGGGTCAACATTCTACTTCCATTATCCTAGAAAATTCAATATTATAGCTCATTAGTGAAGGCAGAAGAGGAGTCTGGCAAGGTCTTCATGCATCATTTTAGCTGGTATGAAAAGCATGATTAGGCCTTCACTCCCTTTGTGTGTGAAGATCTCCATGATGCTAATTATCAAGAATTCAGAAACTGCACCGCTTAAAAACTTTTGATTAGAAAAGTGTCATATTCTGAGCACAAATTGAGGTGTGGGCTTTGTGTGTGTGTGTGTGTGTGTGTGTGTGTGTGATCTAACTCAAGTTTCTCCTTAACAGTTTAAAAAAAGACATTATTTAGAAGCTCGAGATAATTTAGTATTTAATGTTTTTCTTAATATGGTAGATATCATATTTGCTATATTTTATTAACAAAAGAAGGGGTGGAAATGTAAAGATCCTTCCCACGCCATTTATGTAGATACAGCCAAATCAAATCTCTCCCATGTTCCTCTAGTTTATTACTCTCCTTGTCATTTTTTTTCTTGATGTACTATGATATAAAAATCATGGGGAAGTACTCTAAAATAAATCACCTTTTACAACTAGGAAGTATTCAACTTTTTTCCCTTGCATACATGCCAGTGAGGGGGGAATGTCATGTTACTATACAGAGAAACAGCTTGGCCAAAACAGTTGTTGATTTTTTTTTTTTTAATAAAGCCAGGAAATTCTGGGAATGCTAGGAAAACAAAGAGAAGATTTTCTCTCTGCTTCAATTGTTGAAGGCATGCAACTTAATTTTGCTGGGTTGGAGAAGGAGGATTAACAGGTGAAAATTAAGCCTTGTAAAATTAAAATAAGTGTATTTTATTTATATCGTTTAATAGGAGAAATATTCGAGCGTGATGCAAGGCTCTGAACGGCACGCCTGGCGATGCCAAAAAGACGTTCCGACCGCAGCCAGGTATCCTGCTGGCTGGCCACTGTCTTTATCCACCAGCCCGAATCTTCCTTTCGGATCATCTTCTCAAATTATCCATAGGAGATTTATCCACATACTCAATAAGAAAAATATTTCTAATTATATCCAACCATTCTTAATATGAATGAGAATTATGCAGAGACGCTCGATTGCCAACAGGGTTTTTGCCAGACAATTCCTTTTGACTTAAGAAAGAAGAGGCAGTCGCATTGTTTCCATAGCTAGCCATATAAAAGAGTCCCGAACGAGGCTGACTCGTCCTGCTTTAAAAAGCTCCAAGGTAGGTGGGAGCAGGACACTGGCCACCACCCGAGCTGCAGCTCCCCTCGTTTTCAGGCCTGTGAGTCCTGGTGCCTTCAACTTTGCATAGCGAGTGGGATTTATTTCTCAACTAATCAAGTGCCTTGCTCTTCTCTCATACAGGACCCTCTTACTTCTCAGCTGCACCTTCTCGTTTGCCAATAAGGTAAGGGTTGGACTAACCAGTCCCTGGAGGTGTGATGGAGAATCTCTGGGACAGCTCCATGTCACTTAGCATCCTCTGAGAAAGTGCCTGTCTCAGGAAACACTAACAACTGCGTTAAGGAAAGGGGCTGGAGAGGGAAGAAGGATTTTTATCTCTGCCATGTGAGCAAAGTCAATTCTAAAAAGTTGAGTTTTTTGTTTTTATTTCTTTATTTGTTGTTTGTTTGTTTGTTTTGTCTCTGCAAGAAAAAAATCCCCGCTAAAATCTCCTTTAGAAAAGCCAATAGAATTCATCTAGTAAACAAGATCTCTAACAAAAGAAAGAAAGAAAGAAAGAAAGAAAGAAAGAAAGAAAGAAAGAAAGAAAGAAAGAAAGAACTTAGAACAATGAATGGATCTTTTAAGCTTCATGTATGCCTATAGAAAGTCATCTCATAAAACCAAATCATAGTGAATTTTTTAAATATGAAAACGAGGAATTCAGCAGCCCCATTACTGCTGCATGCTGCATTTCTGTAGAGGGAGATGGGGAGAGAAGATTTTAAGGAGTTCCAAGCATTCCATCCTGCAGTGGCGGTACTGGATAACTTCCCCACCTTGTATTGTTCTGCCACCTGTACCTTGAAGCAGTGTGGAACAAGCTGCCAGGTTTCACTTTCTGTACAAGGAAGCTTAGACCTCTGGGAGCCCTGCCACGTAGAAGCACAAAGATGAGCATGGGTGTGGGTTGTCTCCTTCATGAATTTAGCTCGGTTTAGTGTGCAAAGACATCATGTTAGAATAACTTTACCCAGCATCCTTTTAAAAGGGGGTTGGAGGATGACAAACAGAAACACAATTAAAATTCTTCCAAAACTACTGTGGGTAAATTTGGCCAAATATCTAAACATGGAAATAGAGTGGTCTTACTTATTATGGCCAGAAAGATGTGTGACATTAAAGTAAATGACATTTTCTATGCAAATAATATCCTGAACTTGTTCCAATTACTTAGTAGTCTTTTTAAACATTTTCCCAAATATCATCCTATCCCAAGGGCTGCAAAGTGAAAAGAAGCTAGTACTGTCATCCCTGCCCTAAAGATGGAGTTACTGAGGCTCCACCTGATCAAGAGACTTACCCAAGGTCACACAATCCTTGGTAACATCACTCTACCTATAACCTAGTTTCCCAACTGGGATGCCAGTCTCAGAGGATGGTAGATACTGGGATGTCTGATCCTAAGCACACATCACTGCAACCTCCTGCACTTCTGTTCTTGTGATGTCTGCTTCAGCAACTGCAGCCTGGTAGTAGTAGAATTGCCTAGTGTAATTTGTAACTGGGGCCCCTGCAGTAGACACTGTAACAGTGCTTCTCAACCTTCCTAATGTTGCTACCCTGTAATACAGTTCCTCATGTTGTGGTGACCCCGATGACAGAATGATTTCATTGCCACTTCATAACTGTAATTTTGTTATGAATCACAATGCAAGTATTTGTGTTTTCTTATGGGCTCAGGTGCTCCCTGTGAAAAGGTCTTTTGGCCCCCTCCCCAAAGGGTTAGCAACTTACAGTTTGAGAACCACTGCACTATAAAGATTCGCTAGTTGGAGCTGGAGAAATGACTCAGTGGTTAAAAGTAATTGTTGCTATTGCAGAGTTCGATTCCTAACACCCACATGACACTTCACAACCATCTGTAACTCCAGTTCCAAGGGATCTGATACTCTCTTCTGGCTTCTTTAGACACCAGACATGCACACAGTACACACAGTACATGCATGAATGTACATACGTACAAGAACAATACTCATACAAGTCAAAGAGTGATAACTGTACAAAGATCTGCTATTATATCAGGCACTGCAGACTGTATGAAATTTTTTTTAAATCCCCTTTAGGCTCTGCGAGCTCAGCAGCCATGAGCTCCGACGCCGAGATGGCCGTTTTCGGGGAGGCTGCTCCTTACCTCCGGAAGTCCGAAAAGGAGCGAATCGAGGCCCAGAATAGGCCTTTTGATGCCAAAACATCTGTCTTTGTGGCGGAGCCCAAGGAATCCTTTGTCAAAGGAACCATTCAGAGCAAAGATGCAGGGAAAGTGACTGTGAAAACGGAAGCAGGAGCGGTGCGTAGGGAGCCCGCCATGCTGTACCTGTTAGGTTTGTGCTGCATTTGGCTGGGTTGGTCACTCCCTGACTTGACACTAATAGTTATCTTTCCTGTTTATCAGACCCTGACCGTGAAAGAAGACCAGATCTTCCCCATGAACCCTCCCAAGTACGACAAGATCGAGGACATGGCCATGATGACCCACCTGCATGAGCCCGCTGTGCTGTACAACCTCAAAGAGCGTTACGCAGCCTGGATGATCTACGTGAGTGACCCACACGGGGGGGGGGGGGTCTTTAGTGTCATCACCAAATGCCCTAAAAGCCGAGGCACAACTGTGTCCTAAGTATCTCTCATTCACTAGAAGTCACCAGCAGAATTACTAGTTATTAAAGGTTTCATTATTGAAACTGTAAGGCACATATTGTCTTCTCTCCTAAGGGAAGGCCATTGTCCATCTGGCCACAGGCTTTATCACAGATCTGTAGATTAAACATGCTAATGCTTTCCCTCCCCTCCCCTCCCCTTCCCTNCCTTCCCACCTCTTTCCCTCCCTTCCCTTCTCATCTCCTCCCCTTCTCTCCCCTTCCCTTCTCTGTCAATTTCTGTTGCAGAATCTTCTCAATGAAAAAAAAGATAAACACTCTGAAACATTTAAAAATGGAATTTTTAGGGGTTAAATTTAATTTTAGGGATTAATTCTCCCCACACAATAATACCAGGGTCTCTGTGTTTTTTTTCCTTTCATCTGTGGGATCTTTCCAGCATCCCCAGGCAGCCTTGAGTATTCTGCTCCCCTCTTCCCGTCCCTGCATTCACACTATGTGTTCCCTGGTTATTCATTAACTTCCCCATCTACTATGTTGACTGGGAATTTCTCAAAGGACTCTTATCTTATTTATGTTTTAGTCTGACATCCTGGCAGGGTCCTAGAATATAATATGTATCCATATATAAACATCTGAATGTAATGTATCTTATATTCATATTTTTATACAGTTTAGCTAGTGCTGATATTCAGCTGGGCAATACCCACACAGGTATACCAGATGTTTATGCTCCATAACCCCTTTAATTGGTTAGTGACAGTCCTTAAGCAGTTGACAGACAACTTTTAAATTCCTGTGTTTAATCATTATGCATTTATTTGTTCTTTGTCACTGTATAACTAAAAAATACTTTACAGCGTTTCCCAATACTGCTATATCTACACACTGTCCTACTCACTTTTGAAAGGCTTTTATCATGTTGCCTTAAAATATTCCAAAGTCCCCATCCTCTCTTACTGTTGAATACATTTACGTTCAAATTTATGTTCTTATAAATTCAAAGTGCCTCAATTCTCCAAAGAAAATATATTCTTGTTTCTTTCAAACAACAAACAACAAAAATCTCTCATAGTCCACATTTTAAAACAAATAGACAGACATGGCGTTGGTGCTCTTGCTGTAGGAAAACCATGATAAGTCCAAAGGGAAGCAGTAGGAACTCTGACCTGGTCACTGCCTTCAGCTGCTGCTGCTGCCTGCCAACCAATCAGTTTCTATGCTGATTCCCCGGGAGAAATGTACTCACAAGGGTCTTTCTTTTTCTTAAAATCCAATCAAATGAGTTGCACAGACAAGAAGGACCTTAGGATAGTCATTCTCTTTCTTTATACAGACCTACTCAGGCCTCTTCTGTGTCACCGTCAACCCCTACAAATGGCTGCCGGTGTACAACCCTGAGGTGGTGGCAGCCTACCGAGGCAAAAAGCGCCAGGAGGCCCCGCCCCACATCTTCTCCATCTCTGACAATGCCTACCAGTTCATGCTAACAGGTAAGTGGCTTGGCTATTTTCTATGTGCCTAAACTTTTCCCTGCAGACATCTAAAGAAAGCCTCGAATCCATTGCACCATTCCCCTCGAGAGGATCTCCTCCCACAGGGGCTCCTGTGAGATTACAGGATGACCAATGAGCTCTTTAATGTTTAGAGGTCAACAAAGATTACATGCAGTGAGACTTATGAACATAGAAAGGCAAGCATCTGTGTGAAGATGATATACATGTGTATACACAGACACAGCCACACATACAGACTGTTACTGTATGGCAAAAAGCAGAACAAACTTTGCTTCTGTGGTTTTCTCATTATCAGAGATTATGATCAACAGTACACAGGATGCTGCCTTGGCCAGAACCAACCAGCGAGATTTTAAGGCATAGCTGGTATTAGGACATTGTACCATGATACTACCTCTATGGTGCTTCGCTTAGCTAGGTTGATCTTATGTACTTGTGGGCTCTTTGGAAATGGCTTGGAGAATTCTTTAGGCTGAGCGAGGCATTACAGCTCTTGCTTTCCCTTAAAAGTATGATGAAGCCACATGTACTGTCAACACTTCCACTTTCCCACCCTTTATGACTCCTCATGCATAAAAGTGTTTCTAATAGCCCAGCAGGCATTTGTCCTTTTGCCCACCATGAATGTGTCACTGATTTAAATTGTCATCAAAATCGGATGGGAAAGCCAAGTCTAGTTTAGATATTGATTTAGCAGTAGAATATTAGGAAGAAAGCCTTATGCCTCAGGAAAACACAGTGTAGTCTCCCTTCTACCAAGGCTTTTAGGCAATTTCTTCATCATAGGATTTTCCCCCTAGAATGGAATGTTCTGGGAAGACATGAGTAGTTGTACTTGGTTTAAATGGGTGTATGTGCACCAAGTATGGGGAGAGAAGAAAGGGAAGATGTTAGGTCACTGTGCACTAGGCACTAAGGCTGCTAAACAGAGAAATAGAAATCTCATGCCCTGATTCCTTTCTAGCCATTTACAAGTGGGTTTGAAACAACATTAAGTGCTGGCAATTTCTCTTTGCAGACCGGGAGAATCAGTCAATCCTGATCACGTAAGTAGGGTTTGACGTTTTCTTTTCATGGCTATGGAAGATGCTAGGTGTGGGGCCTCCTCTGATTGTTTTGATTTAACAGCGGAGAATCCGGGGCCGGGAAGACTGTGAACACGAAGCGTGTCATCCAGTACTTTGCAACAATTGCAGTCACTGGGGACAAGAAGAAGGAGGAGGCGACTTCTGGCAAAATGCAGGTGAGGGTGACTGTCACAGAGTACAGACTTTTGTGTGTGTGTGTGTGTGTGTGTGTGTGTGTGTGTGTGTGGTTAATATCAAGAAATCCCTGAGCCTGATGAGCAAGGTCTGATCTTTCCCTTGCAGGGGACCCTGGAAGATCAAATCATCAGTGCCAACCCCCTGCTGGAGGCCTTTGGGAACGCCAAGACTGTGAGGAACGACAACTCGTCTCGCTTTGTGAGTCTCTTGTGCACTGTGATGGGCACTGTTCATTGGCCAAAGTTGTGGGAAGTCTCCGATATAGTCTTTGAATCTTTATTCACATTACATTCTACTGTGGTTTTCTTTGGCTTATTTTCAAGTTCAAAAACTCTGGCCAGAGGGATTGTGACTTCTTTCTGGATTATTTTATTTTATTATCATTACTACTACCACTACTACTGCAAAATGCTTTATCTTTAATTTTAATTAATAACTGCATATATTTATGGGACACAATGGGATGTTTTAATATATTTTTACATCGTGGGATAATTAATCCAAACTAATTAACACAGCATCACCTCGTATATTTATATTCATAAATTCTTAAATCCAAGATAAAATCCTCTACTTGTATAACAGAAGATAGGTATTTGATTTCTGTTATAAATAGTCTTTGGCTTCATTTAAAATTAAAGCAGTATTGTTCCAAATGTTTTTGAGCATTTTCAATGATTTGATATTCATGAAAACAAAGCAGACATATTGGTTTTCCTTTAAAGGGTAAATTCATCAGGATCCACTTTGGCACTACGGGGAAACTGGCGTCTGCTGACATCGAGACCTGTGAGTGTACATCTGCAGTGCCTCTCTGTTCTCAGGACTGCCAAAGTTGCCTGACAGTCAAACCTCTGCACCCTGTCAGCTTTCACAGTTTTCCTGCTTGCGATCTGCTTTCTTCTAGATCTGCTAGAGAAGTCCCGGGTCACTTTCCAGCTTAAGGCGGAAAGAAGCTACCATATATTTTACCAGATCACATCCAACAAGAAGCCAGAGCTGATTGGTAAGGGATGCCATAATCCCTCTCCAAAGTCCACCCCACACTAGTCACCACCCCAGCCCAACCTGACGCATCATGACTGAATTCTGTCAAGCCTTTTTTTTTTTTTTTTAATGGAAAATGAAAGAAGCTTTTCAGGAGTAATTGTGGGAAATCTTTGTAAGTTTGTCAAAATTTATATTTGCTTATTATAAAGTTTCTTAAGAAATCAAAGGAAAAGTAAAAAACTATCTCCAGTTTCTACTATGAAATAACCATTATGAACACCTACATAAACATCCCATTCACCTTCGATGGGTATATTGTTACATAATGATAAATGCATATAATTTACCCATTTGGAGTAATAGTCACACTTTTATAATTTATATATATTTACTGAGTGTGTCATGGCTTCATTCATATTAATATGGCTGCATGGTGTTGTGGTTGGTTGCATAGTGTTCCACACTAGAGGTAGGCAAATTTTACTTAATCATATTCCTTCCCCTTTAAGGCTTCAATTTGCTTCCATTTCTGATTTGTAAATAGCCACTACAATAAAGACTATGGTAGTATGAGGTAAACTTTCCATCATTCTTTGAAAGTTTCATATATGCATACCATTTGTTATGATCATGGTGATGTTTAAAAACTAGTCAATGACAGGGAACACCATGCTGTCATCTTCAAGGTAGTTAGTGCCCGTCAGTCTTTCACCCACGTATCAAGTAGTTACCTTAGAATCCATCTGGAAGTCTCTTGGTTTGATGAAGACATGAACTGTGTTCATCTTTGCTCTCTTCTGTGTACTTAGAGATGCTGCTGATCACCACAAACCCATATGATTACCCATTTGTCAGCCAGGGGGAGATCAGTGTGGCCAGCATTGATGACCAGGAAGAACTGATGGCCACGGATGTAAGTAGAACACAGAGCGATGTTTAGGATGACTGTGCAGGGTCAGAGATGTGGTTCACTAAGATAACTATTCAGAGCCTCCAGAAGAAATAGCAGAGTGGAGGGTGTTATGAAAACACTGGAACCCCCGGGCTCAGGTGCTGTCCCTCTACAGGCTTTTAAGATCCCATCACCTCAGAGTTTGCAGAGGCCTTGATGAAGCTGAGCTGCAACTTCTCAAAAATAATAAGTGTCTGAGGTTTACAATGGTTTCTCCTAAGCTTCTTTTTGACGCGTGAGAAGCAAAAACCTATAACTTCATTGCTCAAGTGAGCATCCTTCCCACGACCCTGCGAAAGAAACCCCTTCTCTCTAGTAGTTCTGGTGTAATTTCCTCAGCCTGACCAGCTAGTGAGGAATGGAAACATAAGCTGTAAATAGCAGATCATAATTTTTTATTTTCGAAACAGGGTTTCTCTCTATAGCCCTGGCTGTCCTGGAACTCACTTTGTAGACCAGACTGGCCTTGAACTCAGAAATCTGCCTGCCTCTGCCTCCCGAGTGCTGGGATTAAAGGCGTGCACCAAGAGTTTGCTGAAGGGACCCTGATATAACTGTCTCGTATGAGGCTACGCCAGTGCCTGGCAAATACAGAAGTGTATGCTCACAGTCATCTATATGATGGAACACAGGGCCCCCAATGGAGAAGCTAGAGAAAGTACCCAAGGAGCTGAAGGGGTCTGCAACCTTAAAAGAGGAACAACAATATGAACTAACCAGAACCCCCAGAGCTCGTGACTCTAGCTGCATATGTAGCAGAAGATGGCCTAGTTTGCCATCATTGGGAAGAGAGGCCCCTTGGTATTGCAAACTTTATATGCCCCCATACAGGGGAACGCCAGGGCCAAGAATTGGGAGTGGGTGGATAGGGGAGCAGGGCGGGGGGAGGGTATAGGGAACTTTCGGGATAGCATTTGAAATGTAAATTAAGAAAATATCTAATTTTAAAAAAGCAGGTCATAATCTAACAGCTCTCATCTTGATTTTGTTGGCAGAGTGCTATCGACATTTTGGGCTTTACAAATGATGAAAAGGTCTCCATTTATAAGCTCACTGGTGCTGTGATGCATTATGGGAACATGAAGTTCAAGCAGAAGCAGCGGGAGGAGCAGGCTGAGCCAGACGGCACTGAAGGTACTGGCTGCGTCTTCAACCTGACGTCATGCTCCATTTGAAGCTCATGTTCTTAACATGTTACTCTGAGTTTTCCTAAGAAGGCAAACTCACATTTCAGATCGAGCTCTATAGAGCACTTAAATAATATGCTATGTAAAGCACAAACATAATTTGTGGTAGTCAAGGTCTTGAACTCAGTAATAACATAGGCAAGATGATTAAAGATATATTGAAAATTCTGCACAACAATCTTGAAGATAAAGTTTTTGTTTATTTGTTTGTTTATTTATTTATTTATTTGTAAGAAAATGGGTTTCTTTGCACCCTAATACCATTGTATCCATGCTTTCTTTTAGTTGCTGACAAGGCTGCCTATCTGCAGGGTCTGAACTCTGCTGACCTGCTCAAAGCCCTCTGTTACCCCAGGGTCAAGGTCGGCAATGAGTATGTCACCAAAGGTCAGACTGTTGAGCAGGTAAGCATGAAATTAATAACCATCACAAGGGGATCAAAGGTTACATTGACCCTTCCTCGTGTAAAGTCAAGGGTTCTATCTTCATCTTTCAAGGTGACCAATTCTGTGGGTGCCCTGGCCAAGGCCATGTATGAGAAGATGTTCCTCTGGATGGTCACCCGCATCAACCAGCAGCTGGACACCAAGCAGCCCCGGCAGTACTTCATCGGGGTCTTAGACATCGCTGGCTTTGAGATCTTTGATGTACGTTGCAAACTGATTGATGGAACACCTTTATATCTATAAGTATATTACTAAGAAGGAGTCTTAGGAAACTTCCTTGCCACTGTTTGTTACATGAAGACACAAAGGAGATTTTCTTGGCACCTACTAGTCATTTCCTGTGTTAAATGACAAACAACTTGTGTAAGGAAGACCCTTCAATTCACTGCAGGATAGAAGGAGTTAGCTTGTGAAAAGGAAAAGGTTCTAAGAATCCCACGGTGTAAAGGAAGCTGATATTAAATAACACAGCAGAACTTAGTAACATCTAATATGCTCAGAGTATACAGTGCAGAATTCACTGAGAAATACTTAGGGAGATAATAAAGTCTGTAAAAGGCTTAATAATTTAGAATCATCATTAATTAAATGCAATTAACTTTTAATGCTTGTTAATGTAATATCATGAAATAAAAATTTCTATTTGATCATGAGATACATTTCCCTGCTCAGAGCTTTCTAAAAGTTTATCTTCTCTTCTGATTCTTACAATAAAACTCGGCTTTAACAGAAAATACAGAAAAGCAAGGAAAAGCACACAATTCTACTAAGTATGTCTAGTTCATTTGACATTTTGGTAGGGTTTCTAGAGATATAAATGTGCACTCTTCTATCTTAGCTATCTTTTTTGTCCTGTTTATTGTTTCCATTTCACACTAAAGAATAATTACTAGTCATTGAAATTCCCACCATAATGATATTCCTGCAATGCAAGCTCTGAACCAACTTTTTATGGATTGAGAATTTGTTTGAGGCCTCTGGAAGCCATAGGGACAACTGGAATACATGGAAGGAGGTTAAGTAGAAACTCAGGGGGAAAAATGTATGAATTTAAGCAAATTCAAGCAAAGAGTATTAGTGCTGATTTAAGACATTCTGTAAAATGGCAACAAACAGGGACTTCTACATACCTCAAACCTCCCATACTTTCCCGTTTTGTATGGAAAGAAAGAAAGAAAGAAAGAAAGAAAGAAAGAAAGAAAGAAAGAAAGAAAGAAAGAAGAAAAAGAAAGAAAAGTAGTAAAAGAAACAAAGAGACTCTTCTGGCCAATGATGTTGACACTCATTTTTAAGTTATTTTAAATAAAATGTTCAGTTAATTTTAAAGAGAAATAAGCACATCTATTTATTTAGTTCAACAGCCTGGAGCAGCTGTGCATCAACTTCACCAACGAGAAACTGCAACAGTTTTTCAACCACCACATGTTCGTGCTGGAGCAGGAGGAGTACAAGAAGGAGGGCATCGAGTGGACCTTCATCGACTTCGGGATGGACCTGGCAGCCTGCATCGAGCTCATCGAGAAGGTATCCATCCCACTCCGTCTGTCTGTGGCCCCTTCCCATGGACTTCCCGCTCTTATTTACTCAGCCGCTTTGCCTTGCCTTCAATCCAGCCGATGGGCATCTTCTCCATCCTGGAAGAGGAGTGCATGTTCCCCAAGGCGACAGACACCTCCTTCAAGAACAAGCTGTATGAACAGCATCTCGGAAAGTCTGCCAACTTCCAGAAGCCTAAGGTGGTCAAAGGCAAGGCTGAAGCCCACTTCTCCCTCATCCACTATGCGGGCACTGTGGACTACAACATCACTGGCTGGTTGGACAAGAACAAGGACCCCCTGAATGAGACTGTGGTGGGGCTGTACCAGAAGTCTTCAGTGAAAACTCTGGCTTACCTCTTCTCTGGGGCTCAAACTGCTGAAGCAGGTTAGGCTTCCAAACCTTAATTCTCTGTAGCTATTACAATTGAGCTATTAGGTTAAGGCTAATGAGAGAGCCTAGGCAGAAGGGTGGCATGCCAAACTCTAATTCCTTGAGTAGTAGGCTATGCTGTAGATAGAAATTTGTGGTTCACCTTTCCACTGAAAGAGACCTTATCACAATGGTCAGAAAGGAACTATGAGGCCCTCAACACAAAAAAGGCCCTGGCTTCTGAAATTCTCTCCTCTTTCTCTCCCACACCACTGAATGTGAAGCATCTGGGGATATTATAGACAATATAGTGGCCAAATTCTGCCTCAAGCATTAACTTCTGCTGATGACATTTTTAAGTCACTGTGTGCCAAGTATCAATGTTGGAAGTCTTGTCTCCTCATGGTTAGTTGATTGCCATTTATATCAACTCCATATAGATAACGAACCACAGAAAAGTGGGTACAAAATTAGTTAAAATAAGATTTCAAGAGGGCCAGTGGGGTAGGAGGACGTTTCTACGGTGGAGGAAAGTTTGACTTGAGCAGCAAGAGCACAGAAATCACTTTGATTTCTGTGACAGGAGAGAGCCCACTGACTGTCTTTGAACAATATTATTCTTTTCCTTCTTCAGAGGCAAGTAGCGGTGGAGCTGCCAAGAAAGGTGCCAAGAAGAAGGGGTCCTCTTTTCAGACTGTGTCTGCCTTGTTCAGAGTAAGAACAAACTAACACCCCTAACACTTTAGGAATTTGGCTCTAGAATTATGAGATCACATTTTTTTTCTTCAGAAGATTCTAGAAAAGGGTTGACATTTACAACTTTGACTGATCTGTAGTGGGAGAAATTTAAATCATCCCCGGACACTATCTTATCTCACTTCTCAGGCTAAGTTGCCATAGGATGAAGGGCACCTCCTGGGAAACCTTACAAAACATAATGATCTACCGTTCATAAGCTAGCTGGGTGACAACCCAAAGCTATGTACAGAAGTATTAAGGAAATATCAGTAAGACTAAGGAACCTGGAAGTTGTGGTCTTGCAATCCTGTAATCCTTGGGAGGCAGAAGCAGGAGGATTGAAAATTTCAAAACAGCCTGGGATACATTTTTGAGACTATTCCAATCACAGCAAGTCCAAACTAAACCCAACTAAACCAACATCACAACCAAGAGAAAGATTAGTGCAACCTAGCAGCTAACCTACAATCGAGCTAATATAATATTGTTGCTACTGATCCATTCAGTTGTCAGCACCAAGTTATAAAGTTATTATGTTATGGATGGAGCTGTTAAAAAACCATCCAAGGTCCAAATATGGTACATGGTTGCATATCCTTATTGAATAACCAAAGCATTGCATATCCTTATTGAATAACGAGAGCATTGCATATCCTTATTGAATAACCAGAGCATTGCATATCCTTATTGAATAACTAGAGTATTGCATATCCTTATTGAATAACCAGAGCATTGCATATCCTTATTGAATAACCAGAGCATTGCATATCCTTATTGAATAACTAGAGTATTGCATATCCTTATTGAATAACCAAAGCATTGCATATCCTTATTGAATAACGAGAGCATTGCATATCCTTATTGAATAACCAGAGCATTGCATATCCTTATTGAATAGCTAGAGCATTGCATATCCTTATTGAATAACCAGAGCATTGCATATCCTTATTGAATAACCAGAGCATTGCATATCCTTATTGAATAACTAGAGTAAAAGATAGAGGCATTGTGTAGTGCAGTGGTTCTCAACCTTCCTAATGCTGACACTCTTTAATACAGCTCCTCATGTTGTGATGATCCCTAACCAGAAAATTATTTTCATTGCTACTGTAGTTTTGCTGCTATTATGAACCATAATGTAGATATCTGATATCTAACCCCCCAAAAGCTTTCAACCCACAGGTTGAGAACTACTGATCTCGTAGGTAATAATGCTTGGATGATTTAAGGTCAGGAAAGACAGCATGACAATGTTAGTCCAAAGAGAAAGAAAGCACACTGCCAGGCTTCCCCACGTGCATCCCCCTGCCAACAAGAATGCAAGCAGATGGACTGAGGACAAGGCTACAGCCCAGCAGAAGCAAGAAAAGTCTTTCTTTTTAAAATGAGAACTGCTTCTCCTGGGTCAAGGCTGGTAGCTTAGTCAGTAAAGTACTTGTCTTGCAAGTGTGAGGGTCTGAGTTTAGATTCTCAGGACTTACATAAAAAAACCTGGCATGGTGGTGTGCTCCTATAACCCCACCAATGGTGAGATGGGATGCAGAGACAAACGGAGCCTTGAAAGATCCCAGGCCAGCAAGCTGTGGTCAATGTGGCAAAGTTCTAATCCAGTGAGAGACCCTGTCTCTACCACAAGGTGGAAGATACTCAAGGACTTATACCCAAGGATGGCTATACAGGAGTGGTGTGCATATGCACGCATGAGTGCGCACGCACGCACGCACGCACGCGCGCGCGCACACACACACACACACACACACACACACACACACACACACAAGCTCGCGCGCCACAGAGTTATTTTACAGACGTCACCAATTGCTCTTTCCTATCCTGCTATTCTGACCCAAGTTCTCTGCTCTTACAGGAGAATTTGAACAAGCTGATGACCAACCTCAGGAGCACCCATCCTCATTTCGTGAGGTGTATCATCCCCAATGAAACCAAGACTCCTGGTAAGAGCCTGTAGAGTGAAAGCACAGAGCATGGCTGCCACATCTCTTGTCTTGTATTCTGCTCAGAGATAAACATGTATTTGCAGGTGCCATGGAGCACGAACTGGTCCTGCACCAGCTGAGGTGTAACGGGGTGCTGGAGGGCATCCGCATCTGCAGGAAGGGGTTCCCCAGCAGGATCCTCTATGCAGACTTCAAGCAGAGGTCAGTGTTCTCATTATGGTCTGTCTTTGATGGTTAGTGTAAGCAGGTTGAATGTAAGCAAAACAATTTAGTGAAAAGCATGCATCTATTTAATTAGTCATAAAAGTAGTGAAGACTCTGACTCTTATAATACTTTAAAAAGATACTATATGTTAAGTATTATATGCAAAATTTCCACTAGATTTACCTAGGCTCATAGATACATTCTCTGGTGTCAGTAATTAGGAGAGTTATCCTTTTCACTACTCGACCTCATTTAACCCCCACCATCATACAGTTGAGATAAGAAGTACTATGACCTCATTTTCTGGACAAATGAAGTAGGGTTCAGAGAGATCAAATAATTTGCTTAAAGACAAAGCTAATAGGTCACTGGGGTGGCATGTTGCACGTAGAGCTACAAATAGATCACCTTTGTGTTCTTCTTGATTTCAGTTTTCTCTTGCAGGTTACTTTCCCAGTTCCCCAGAAAGACAGGGGACCTGTCACAGTGACAATTCCTTAGTTAGAACTCCCTGATAAGCTGATCTAGAGAGTCAAGAATGACTTCTGGGTGGCAGCTACAGGACACTGGTCTCCTTTAAGTCTAGAGCTGGTTAAGTTGACAGGAAGTAGCAGTGCTCAAGACCCAACGGCACCCACGATTTGCTCTTAGGCCATTAGGATAATTCCCCATATCTAAAATATCATCTATTATATACCTTAACTTATTTTTTATTATTAAAATATAATCATACCATTTCCCTATTCCCTTTCCTTTCTCTAGCTCCTCTCATGTTCCACCTCCCCTTTTCCTTCTTAAATTCATAGATTATTTCCTAATTAATTAATCCATCCTACTTAATTAATATCAATTAATAATACATCTATATTAATTAATTTAAAAAGCAGATTTTTTTTTAGATCCAGTATCTCCCTTTAAAACAAATTTATCAAGCCATGATAGCATATTATATTGCATAGGTCCTCTACTCTTAAATGTGAACAAGACCATGTGATCCTTCCTTGAGGACAGAGTCTGATAAAAAAAAAGAAAAAAAACAGGAAGAGTGGGGTTATGTACTCCAGAGGCAGAAGCAGTGGGTCTCTGTGACTTGGAGGCCAGTCTAGTCTACATAGTGAGGACAGCTAGGACAGCTGTAGCTATATGTATGTACCTTGTCAAAAAAAACAAAAAACAAAAAAAGATTGTAAATATAAAGGAAGTTACAATGGCATGAAAATATACAGCAAATAGTTTGAAAAACATGCAAATAATGTTCCTCTGTGAACAGAGAATAATAATTCTTTAAAAATCTTTGATTTTTAAAATAACTCATTTAGAATTTGGCTACTGTTTGTAAATAAAATCTTTACAAACTATACTTTCTTTAACAGATACAAAGTGTTAAATGCAAGTGCCATCCCCGAGGGTCAGTACATTGACAGCAAGAAGGCTTCTGAGAAGCTCCTGGGCTCCATTGACATCGACCACACTCAGTATAAGTTTGGTCACACCAAGGTAATCCTCTTGAAATCCAGCCTCAAGTCTTCTTGCCCTATGAACTTTGAATGATGTTTCTGATCTGCAACATTGCCTGCACACAGGTCTTTTTCAAAGCTGGTCTTCTGGGGCTCCTCGAGGAGATGAGAGATGACAAGTTGGCCCAGCTTATTACCCGGACCCAGGCTATGTGCAGAGGGTTCTTGGCGAGAGTGGAGTACCAGAAGATGGTGGAGCGAAGGTATAAAAATTCATACTTTATTCACATCTTGTGTCTTTAAAAATACACTCAAGGTGGCCAACAGTTAGGACTTGGTTATGATAAGATTAAAGTAAGAAGATCTGGATAAATAGACTTCTGTAGGAAAGTGGGAGAACCTGAGTTTTGTCAGCATGGACTATATCCTGCGTGTCTGAGTGAAAACCCGAGAAGCATCAGGCATGAATAGTTTTTTTATCTAACACTGAAAAATACACTAGTGAGTAGGCAGAGATAAAATTTTGCCCTTTTGTTTATTTTCAAATTACTAAACAGAGGACCTTACAATGTATAGCAATTTCAAAAAATGGCTTTATATAGTATATCAAACTATTTCTTCAGTTGAATTATTTCTATTATTGAACTATTATAATTTAAAATAGGATATTTGTGAAGATCTTTCCACAATAGGTTACTACAATGTCATCAAGGGAGTTAACTTCCCGGTAATCTAGTTGAAGAACTAATACGTGACAGAGCCTGATGTCTGGGGACCAGAAATGAGAAGTGTGTTACACATGGCCATCTGTGCATCCACACACATGAACAAATCTGTGTGCACACACAAACAGGTTGCACGACAACTTTTATCACTTGAAGTTATGCTTATTTTTTTCTAACCACAGTCACTATGCTATATTTGAATAGCTATCTACCTATATATGATGCTCAATAATTTTTAAATAACCTAGATTAAGGCAAATGTAACATTATAAATTAGGATGCTATATTTATACAGACTCAGTATTTTCAACAAGCTCTTCAAATGATCTCAATCATGTCCAAGGTTGAGACACAATGGTGTAGAGAAGATAATGGTTACAAGTCCTTGAGCATCGCTGTGAAATATAACTTTTATGATCTGCAAGGTTGACTGCAAAGAGAGAATAGAGCAGGATGGAGTGGGACCTAAGCCCTGACCCTCACTTCTGAAATTTACACTCAAGTCATCATCACTGTATCTAATTAGCAACCGCCTTATTTCAGGGAGTCCATCTTCTGCATCCAGTACAACATCCGCGCCTTCATGAATGTCAAGCACTGGCCCTGGATGAAACTCTTCTTCAAGATCAAGCCCCTGCTGAAGAGCGCCGAGACCGAGAAGGAGATGGCCACCATGAAGGAGGAGTTCCAGAAAACCAAAGATGACCTTGCCAAGTCGGAGGCAAAGAGGAAGGAACTTGAAGAAAAGATGGTGTCCATGTTGAAAGAAAAAAATGACTTGCAACTCCAAGTTCAGGCTGTAAGCTGGGGCTGTACTTTGGGTATCACTAATCAGGGTGAAGTGCTGGTGCTCTGGCCATGATAAGTGAGATGTATCATTGACAGGGAGGCACTCATTGTACAGAGAGGGTTAAAGACACCAACTAGACACATTTCTCTCACTGCTCAATAAACACCCCCCAAAACAGTGCCATGACAATGAGATAGAACTGTCTGTATTCTTCCAGTCTGCACAATTTCAGCAGTCTACAGGAATTGTGGCTTCTTTTCAGCTTGAAGATTGTCCTCAAAAGCGATTAACACAACCCAAATAATGTAGTAAGAGAAAGATGATGTGGAGAACTTTTTCTTTTCAAATGTCCTTGAACAAGACCTTGACATCCATTGGCTTTATATTACCACAGAGACAGCAGACGGGTGACGATGTTCTATTCCAGATTGCATTGAATTATTGTTAATTATTGATCTAAAAAACCCCATGCCTGTTATTTCTTCCATCTCCATGGACAGTGGCCTTTTGTACCACACCCACAACTCTGTCTTAGCTTCTGAGATTTCTCCTACTTTTTATTCCATCAAACTTACTAGCTGCTTACTTCTGGGCCAGCCATCTTAGAAATCTTTCCATTAGTCTAGGAATATAATTTACAGGACTAGCTTCCATTTGGGTTAAACTGACTTGTCCATACATATGTGTGTGTGTGTGTGTGTGTGTATATATATATATATATATATATATATATATATATATATATATGTATATTCTTATAAGATTGGTCTCTGCTGTTAAGTTGGGGCAGTATGATAACTCCTCCAGGCTCACAGAAGGGGTCTTCTTTCTGCTTCCTTCAAATCTGCACCCAATTGTTCCTTTCTATTCTCCTCAGATCCCATTCATTCAGGTGAATTCATGACATATGGGACATACCACAGTCTTTTAGGCATTCAAAGGATGGTGACAGAGGATCATAAGCATATTATATGTATATAGATATCATAGGTAAAAGTGTATCATATATGTCATTTGTATAAGCATATCATATATCTATATACATCATTTTTAAAGGAGATCTATCCTCCAGTACCACAGAGAAAAATATTTCAGCACCTGTAGCATCTTGCAGTTTCCTTGAACAAATGCACCCCCATCTGCCTCCTGCTGTTTTCCCTATAAGAGGATTTCTACACACTTCATTCCTACTCATCTTACAAGGGTTAGCTTGAAAACTAATTTCTTTAATGCATCAGGGAACCAGTGCATTTGATTCCCCAATATTATGAGTGATGTTTTAAATTAATGGTAGCCTTTGAGAGATGGGTGTTCTAATCTATTATAAAACACATTGTCATAAAGTAGAGAAAACAATATAGTTTGTTTTCCCCATATAGGCAAAAAGCATTGTACACAGTAGGTGGTTTATGAAACATAAATCCTTCAATAGATAAATAAACAAACCTTAGAAACCCAGTAGACCCACTCAAGAAGGTTAAACTCTTACTATGACAATATATTTTATTCTTTCTCCCTAATTTTGATTATATTGCCAACTCCAGGAAGCCGAAGGCTTGGCTGATGCTGAGGAAAGATGCGACCAGCTGATCAAAACCAAAATCCAGCTGGAGGCCAAAATCAAAGAGGTGACCGAGAGAGCCGAGGACGAGGAGGAGATCAATGCTGAGCTCACGGCCAAGAAGAGGAAGCTGGAGGACGAGTGCTCAGAGCTGAAGAAGGACATCGATGACCTTGAGCTGACACTGGCCAAGGTTGAGAAGGAGAAGCACGCCACAGAGAACAAGGTATGAGATGGATACATGGGAAGCTTATGACTCATTTTAATGAAGAAGTAAAACACAAAACCAAAGCTATTAAGACCTAATGTTTAATGCAAAGCACGTTTGCTTCCCAAGGTGAAAAACCTCACAGAGGAGATGGCAGGCCTGGACGAAACCATTGCCAAGCTGACCAAGGAGAAGAAGGCCCTCCAGGAGGCCCACCAGCAGACCCTGGATGACCTGCAGGCAGAGGAGGACAAAGTCAACACCCTGACCAAAGCCAAAATCAAGCTGGAACAGCAAGTGGATGACGTAAGTTGTGCATTACCTAGGGAATGATTTCCTTCTAAAGGAAACTATACATTTCTTTTGACTCAAACACTACATTCATCTAGCTTGAAGGGTCCTTGGAGCAAGAAAAGAAACTTCGCATGGACCTAGAAAGAGCCAAGAGAAAACTCGAGGGTGACTTGAAGTTAGCCCAGGAGTCCATCATGGACATTGAAAACGAGAAACAGCAGCTTGATGAAAGGCTCAAAAAGTAAGCAGGAAAGAAAGGCTCAGGGCTGTGCTTCCAGTTGGATACAAATGGAATTTCTACACTGTTTCTTTTCTTTAAGGAAAGAGTTTGAGATGAGCAACCTGCAGAGCAAGATTGAGGACGAGCAGGCCCTCGGTATTCAGCTGCAGAAGAAGATCAAGGAGTTGCAGGTAAGTCCATGGCTTCTATCCGTCTAATTCATCAGTAAAAGACCCAAGAAGCTGAGTCGATCTTTTCCACCACCCCCCAGGCCCGCATCGAGGAGCTGGAGGAGGAAATCGAGGCAGAGCGGGCCTCCAGGGCCAAAGCAGAGAAGCAGCGCTCTGACCTCTCCCGGGAACTGGAGGAGATCAGCGAGAGGCTGGAAGAAGCTGGCGGAGCCACTTCAGCCCAGATCGAGATGAACAAGAAGAGAGAGGCTGAGTTCCAGAAAATGCGCAGGG
>CACVCL010022961.1:0-28053 GCA_902729485.2 Mus minutoides
ATTATTTATGGTATATTATAACTCTATAAGATTTCATCCATCTAGCATTTCAGTACCTAATATTGTATTTTTAAATATTTTTAAGATGACGTTTATGTGCATTGACTCTAAAAATTGTTTTAAGATTCCCTTCACAAAGTAAGCTAAATTGGGCATTTGTTATGTAGGCATCACTAAATTTATAATACTTTCTTTGAGATGCTGTCATGGGGGGGATAGAATCTATACTAAGTATCTATTATTCTATGAAAATTAAAAGGCAGAATTTTAGGCATATGTCTTTTGTGCTAACCTCCAGAAATGTAAGTGCTTCGCCCCTTGTGATCAGCCCTGAATATGATGCATGGAACCTATTACAATTACCAAACAGAGGTTTGCTATTGAAGTTAGATGCTATTGCAGTTTTAAGGAATGCATTGACCATGTCTGACTCATTTACTGTGCCTTAGAAGTTTCCTGTGCAGCATCAGTACAAATGAACTTTTCCCTAAGTAGGCATCTGCTTTGTTATTTTAACTGGGTGCTAGCTTAAGCTAGCCCCTTTAAAGCACACAAGGGCTAGTATTCACTGTGGTGCTCCATGTGTCCTGCTGGCAATCATCTAGAGAGTGCTTATTTCTGCAGACAGTCATCACACACAACCTCATTTTCACATAAAACCTCTTCCATCTTTTCAGCCTTGCTTGCTGATTATAACTGTCCCTTCTTGGTCATGCTGCCTAGTTATTGGCTACTATTCATCACTGTCTTGTTCCATGACTTGTCATGACTTACAGTGCTGTAAGGTCTAAAGACATGATGCTTCATGTTGATGCTGTAGATCTCTAGTTTTGTTCCTACTCTAAGAAGTTCCTGTGAAAGCCCTCCTTAATCCATGCATACACTCCAGTCTTTGATATCACTGGAAATTACATCAATACTTGGAATTGTAATGTAGAGCACACACTGGACTTGTATAATTGTGTAATTTTGCAATTGTAAAGAAAAATTTAAAGTTTAAAGGAGATTTGATTTCACAGTTCTAAACCACAACCTTGGAGGAGACAATGTCATAGAGGAGAGGAGGCAAATTTGTCATAAACTTAGGCCTGAGAATTGAGGTGAGGAGGCTCTACCCATTAGTTTATTTCTGGGCCAGTCATTTTCCTTAGGAAAAAAAATGACATCTGAAAAAAGATTCAAATTCATATTTCACTTCCTAAAAGGCAAATAGATACAAATGGCAATGAATGGGTGTGGCTTTTGTTTATTTGTCCTCTGTCCCCAACACACACACACAGTTTTGTTAGAAGCAGAAAATAAGTGTTTCATATTATTTATTACTCCATTTATATCAGTATTTAGCTGAAGGTGGTTTCTCTGTCAAATACCATCTTTTTCCTCTTTTGGGAAAGACATACCGATTTTTATTATTTATTTATTATTTACTTACTTACTCTTTACGTGTTCTGTTCTTATCCCAAACATTTAGAAACCTGATTGGGCCTGCATATTTCTTAACTTATAAAAGAGATAAATTTGCCAGATGTGGTGGTGCACGCCTTTAATCCCAGCACTTGGGAGGCATAGGCAGGCAGATTTCTGAGTTCGAGGCCAGCGTGGTCTACAAAGTGAGTTCCAGCACAGCAAGAGCTACGCAGAGAAACCCTGTCTCGAAAAACCAAAAAAAAACCAAAAAAAAAAAAAAAATAGAGATAGATAAATTTTTAAAATTCCTTTTACTTAATGTGTGGATCTGGGGATTTTCCTCATACTCCCAACCACCTGGAATATTAATTCTTATACGGTGTTCCTCACCTCATTTATGGGAAGTAAATTCCTCCATCTTTTTATATGGTGATGTCTTCTTGACTGTTCCTAAGTATTAATTGTGGCTCTTTGAATAAAAATGGCCCCGATATGTTCACAGGGAATGGCACTATTGGGAGGTGTGGCCTTGTTCGAGTAAGTGTTGTTAAAAAATTTTATCACAGTGAACCTCAAAATTGTGTTGTTTATTGAAAAAAAACCTGAAAAACTAGTTGCAGTGTGACTCAGACATAGTACGCACCTTTAATGCAAGGACTTTCTGTTTATTGTAAACAGGATTAAATAAAGTCAACCATAGGTCAGGAGTCAGAGCAAGCGACCAGTTGACAGGAAATGAACAAGGGGTAAAACAAATAGAGAGTAAGACAAAATCAGGAGGACAGATAGACATTCAGGAAGTAAAGAAGATGGACATTTAGTTGGAAGAGTTTTTGAGATGACATGGAAAAAGAGAGCTCCTTTTTAGGATGTCAGCTGAGGAGAAATTTCAGCTGGATGCTTTCTCTGCCTCTCTGAGCTATCAGGCTTTCACAGCAGCATCTGGCTCCTTAGCATTTATTAGTAAAATTGACTGTTTCAAATTTTGTTTAAAACAACAAGGTGTGGCTTTGTTGGAGGTTGTGTGTCATTGGGACTTGTCTCTGAGGTCTTAGATACTCAGGGTAGGTCAGTGTCTCGTGGTCTCTTTGTGCTGCCTGTAGATTTAGATGTAGAATTTTCAGCTACCTCTCCAGCACTATGTCTGCCTGCATAGTGCCATGCTTCCTGCTACGAAGATAATGGACTAAATCTCTGAAACTATAAGCCAGCTCCAATTAAATATTTTCCTTTATAAGAGTTGCCAAGGTCAGGTCATGGTGTTCCTTCACAGCAATAGAAATTCTAAGATAGAAATGGATTTCCCTTTTTGTATATAATGGTTTAAAACAGCTTAAATTTGCTACTTTATGTTTTAAAATGTACTTACTGAAAGACTGAATCGTAAGAGTGTCCACCCTACACTGCATTAAGAAAGGTTAGTGATTCTACAAGTAAATAGCAACGTCTTCCACATGGAAGACAGGACTGCAATCCTCAAGAAAAACTATAATTAAAGAGTCAGGAAGTGAACTTGTTGTAGCTCTTAGAAGTCATTTATGTCACATCTTTGTTCTCCTTTCAGACAGGTTAGGAGCCAAGGAAATGATGCAATATCTATGTAAAGACAATGTTTAAGACTGTTGTCTCCTCAGTTGAATTACAACCAATGACTCAGTTACTAGATTATGAACTTGCATAGATTTTTTAAACCCCATTATGAAGTCCAGTTTAATATACCTTAACATGAGAATGAAATAGCACAATGTACATTTTACATGAGTTCTGGGTTGGACCTTTAATGCCTAATGAGATTATGAGACTATTCTTAAATCCTAAATGTGATTACAGCTACATGTCACATTTTCTGTGCTTGTATTGAAGAGAGTAAATCATAGTTTTCTCTAAGTCTGGTCTTGGAAGCACAAGACTAAGGGGGAAGTGGGAAAAGCAGAATCATCAGATTCCCAAAACAAAGAAAAGGCGGCAGATTGAAAAGCTCCTGGATAGTTTCTCAGGACTTGATTTCAATCCTTTCTGATCCTTGGCAGGTTCCCAATTTTGAGTTTTCTAAGGTATATTGGCTTGCTGTCTTGAGAGAATTCCACCTCCCTTTCATCCTAGTTTTATTTTGTAAATGATCAGTACTTTGTTTTTTCTCTCAGAAGACAATCGGTACTAATCATGGACATCTACTATGCATTTGCATCCCACTCCACAGTTGTCTTATCCTGTATCGTGCTCTTCCATATCACTGATTATTGGCTTGTGATTTAAAGTTCAGAAAAAAACACTGGCCATTGTCATTAATTCATTTACATATTAACAGAAACTTTATTTCTTCTGTGACTTAGGTTATGTTCTTCACCTACAGATTCTATTGAGTTCAAACAGGAGACATAACCCAATAGAAAAATCTGTTACTTGAATTTGCTTGATTACCATGGATGATAAGATTTAATCTGTAAGCTGAAATACATTCTTTCCTTCCCATTTTGTTTTTGCTCACTTTCCTTTCCCACAGCCACAGTTAGCTCACTGTTGTGTGCATGACTATATTTTTAAGACCGTGTGAACATGTGTGTACATATGTGGGCAGGCCCAGGGTTGATGTTGAGAATTATTACCCATCACTTTTTATAGATTACTCACTAAGTCATGGTATCCTCATCAAAGAGCTCACTAGTAGTCAGTTAACTCTTGAATTGCTTCAACTGTTGAAGTGACTGCTCCTTTGTGTTTGTTAATGTGTATGCCTCTTTTGTGGAATTTATTAAATATAATATCACATAGTAGCTCAGGTTCCTAACTTTTTAAAATTGGGTGTTAAAAGATTATAATTTTCAAAATCTATTTTAATAAAGGTTCTTAAATGCTTCAACCTCCCTGAGAGCAAATGTATAGGAGGAGGATGACTAATAGGACAAGGGGGGCATAGACCTGTTTAAAGTAGTTCTTTGGGGGAAATTCCAAACTTTGTTGTCAGCAGTCCAATCCACTAGCAGAACACCAAACAAGAAATAGCCTCAGTGGAGTGATAAAAAAGAAACCTCAAGGGTCCACCAATTGATAGGAATCCACTGAAGTAGAAAGAAGTAGCTGGGACAACATCAGCAGTTCTTTAGTCTCTCTATGAAGTCAGTACAAGCAAAGATCAGTGAAGAAAACAAAATGATCCAATACAAGACATCAGCAAAGCCCAACAAATACCAGCAAGGAGAAACAATGTCAGAGGATTTTCCATTGTCTTCTGGGTTATATGTATACTTTTTCTAAACACCATGTGTCCTATCCAGAAAAACATTACATGCCCTTTTACCAGGCATCCTCCAGAAAACACTAAGTGTCTGTTCTCCGCAAAATACCCTCACATAAAAGAGCTTCCAGAAAAACATCACATGACACAATTGAGTCTCCAATGAGATTCCACCTCACACCAGTAAGAATGGCTAAGATCAAAAATTCAGGTGACAACAGATGCTGGCGTGGATGTGGAGAAAGGGGAACACTCCTCCATTGTTGGTGGGAATGCAAGCTGGTTCAACCACTCTNAGATGCCTACATCTGCATATTTTTGCCTTGAACACATAATTAATTAGTAAATTATGTTTGCAATATTTTGCATAATTTTCAGAGAAACTATTTAAACTTGTGATATATCTATCTTTTAGAATTATCAATATTACTATACCACCTATACAACCTATCTTCTACCTCCTTTCTTCTGAAGTGAGAAATTTCTTTTTTTTTTTTTTTTGATATGGTTTACATGTTTAGCTAGTTTATAAAACTAGATATAAAACAATTCAATGAATTTCAATATTATTTTCATACACTAAGACACTTACAGGTTGTATATATGTATTTGTGAACACTTTTCGATTAGCAGCAGCAATCTCAAGAATAACTAAAGAAAAATTGAGACCACATTGGCACAAGGATTCTGCTTGGTGGAGAGATGTTTGGATTGGGTTTTCACTATTTTCTTGGAAGCTTATGTTTAATCTTTTACTTTATCTGAATCTTGACAAAGATGAGAAAGTGGATAAATTTCAGGAAACAAAAAGAAATTCCGACTATCAAGAAAACAATCACTTATGATTTCTGGTCCTTAGAGCACTGACCTGAGCATGTCTGAAGATGCCCAGAAATCTCTAGCACAAGCTGGCATCTACGTTCTCCTGTAGCAAGTACAGTTACATGGGTATGCTCCCTGGTTGTAGTGGCATACCTACCTTCATTTCTAGTCTTCCAGTCTTTTGCATGCATGCTTCATTGGTAGAGTTCATCTAGCTCTCAATTGGTGGGAAAATTCTGTTATAGCCCTTAAATATGAGAAAGGACACAGATTGGTCAGATAATTGACGACTACTAGCAAAAGTATCAGCTACAAGCCATCACTTTTATTATTGACTCATGAAAACCTCTTCTTTTAACTAAAATGTTAGCAGTTACATTCATAAGATTTTTCTAAAAGAAAAAAAGATTTTTCTAGTCTTCATAAACTCACCCACAAACTGTCTTTCAAATAAAGAAACATGTGTATTTTGTTCTGTGTTATTAACTTGCACATGATTTTCTTTCCTTTTATCATTGTCATATTCTACAAGGTTAGGTAAATTGGTAAATAAATTTAAATACTAAACAAAACTAGTATGTATTATAAAAAATAAATAGATAGGGAGAGCATGGGCAGCCATGTCTAATCCCTGATTTTAGTAGGATTGCTTCAAGTTTCTCTCCATTCAGTTTGATGTTGGCTACAGGTTTGCTGAGTATTGCTTTTACTATGTTTAGGTATGGGCCTTGAATTCCTGATCTTTCCAAGGATTTTAACATAAAGGGATGCTGAATTTTTCAAATGCTTTTCCAGCAGCTAATGAAATGAACATGTTTTTTTTTTTTTTTTTTTTTTTTTCCTTTGAGTTTGTTTAGGTAGTGGATTACGTTGATGGATTTCTGTATATTGAGCCATCCCTACATCCCTGGGATGAAGCCTACTTGATTGTGGTGAATGATCATTATGATGTGTTCTTGGATTCTGTTGGCAAACATTTTATTGAGTATTTTTGCGTCAATTTTCATAAGGAATATTGGTCTGTAGTTCTCTTTCTTTTTTGTTCTTTGAGTGGATTATGTATAAGCTTAATTGTGGCTTCATAGAATGAATTGGATAGTGTACCTTCTGTTTTTATTTTGTGGAATAGTTTGACAAGTATTGGTCTTAGGTCTTTTCTAAAGATCTGATAGAAATCTCCCCCCCGCCCCCTTTTTAATTTTTTTTTTGGTTGGGAGACTATTAATGACTATTTCTAAGAAGTTCTAGATAGGACAATTACACAACAAAAGAAGGTCAAAGGGATACAAATTAGAAAGGAAGAAGTCAAAATATTACTATTTGCAGATGATATGTTAGTATATTTAAGTGACCACAAGATTCTACCAGAGAACTCCTAAAGCTGGTGAATAACTTCAGCAAAGAGGCTGGATATAAAATTAACTCAAACAAATCTGTAGCTTTACTCAAGGATAAACAGGCTGAGAAAAAAATTAGGGAAATGATACCCTTCACAATAGCCACAAATAATACATACCTTGGTGTGACTCTAACCAAGCAAGTGAAAGATCTATATGACAATAACTTCAAGTCTCTGAAGAAAGAAAATGAAGAAGATCTCAGAATATGGAAAGATCTCCCATGCTCATGGATTGGCAGAATTAATATATTAAAAATGGCCATCATTCTGAAAGCAATCTACAGATACAATGCAATCCACATGAAAATAGAGTTAGAAAGAGAAATTTGGAAATTCATTTGGAATAACAAAAAAAACCCAGGATAATGAAATTATTCTTAACAATAAAAGAACATCACCATCCCTGACCTCAAGCCGTATTACAGAGCAATCATGATAAAAGCTGCATGGTATTGGTACAGAGACAGACACTTTGATCAATGGAATAGAATTGAAAACCCAGAAATTAACCCACATACATATGATCACTTGATATTTGGCAAAGGAGCTAAAACTGTCCAGTGGAGAAAATGATTGCATTTTTAACAAATGGTGATGTTTCAACTGGCATGTAGAAGAATACAAATTGACCCATTCTATTCTCCTTCTACAAAATTCAAGTCTATGTGCATCAAGGACCTGCACATAAAACCCAACACACTGAAACGTATAGAGGAGAATGTGAGGAAGAGACTCAAACATATGGGAACAATTGAAAAATTCCTGAATTGAACACCAATAGCTTGTGCTGTAAGATCAAGAATCAACAAATGGGAGCTTAAAAAATTGCAAAACTCTGTAGGGCAAAGAACACTGTCAATAAGACCAAAAGGCAACCAACAGATTGGGAAAAGATCTTTACCAATCCTGAATCCGATAGAGGACTAATATCTAAAAATATACAAAGAACTCAAGAAGGTAGACTTCAGAGAACCAAATAACCCTATTAAAAATTGGGGTACAAAGCTAAACAAAGAATTTTCAACTGAGGAATACTGAACGTCTGAGAAGCACCTAAAGAATGTTCAACATCCTTAGTTATCAGGGAAATGCAAATCAAAACAACCCTGGGATTCCACCTCACACAAATTGCCTAAAATAAAAAAACTCACGTGACAACAGATGCTGGACTGGATGTGGAGAAAGAGGAACACTCCTCCATTCCTGGTGGTATTGTAGCCACTCTGGAAATCAGTTTGGCAGCTCCTCAGAAAATTGGACATAGTATTACCTGAATACCCCACTATACCACTCCTTTGCATATACCAGGAAGATGCTCCAACATGTAATAAAGACACATGTTCTGGCATTGTTATTAGCAGCCTTATTTATAGTAGCCAGAAGCTGGAAAGAACCCAGATGCCCTCCAACAGAGGAATAGATACAGAAAATGTGGTACATTTATACAATGGAGTACTACTCAGCCATTAAAAGCAATGACTTCATGACATTCTTAGGCAAATAGATAGAACTAGAAAATATCATCCTGAGTGAGGTAACCCAATCACAAAGGAACACACATGGTATGTACTGAATGTTAAGCGGATACTAGCCCAAAAGCTCCAAATAACTAGGATATAATTCACAGACCACATGAAGCTGGATAAGAAGGAAAACCAAAGTGTGGGTTCTTCAGTCCTTCTTAGAAGGAGAACAAAATACTCACAGGAGCAAATATGGAAATAAAGTATAAAGCAGAGACTAAAAGAAGGTCACCCAGAAACTGTCCCACCTGGGGATTCATCCTATATACAGTTATCAAACCCAGACACTTTTGTGGATGCCAAGAAGTGCATGCTCAAAGGAGCCTGATTTGGCTGTCTCCTGAAAGGCCCTGCCAGAGCCTTACAAATACAGAGGCAGATATTTACAGCCAACAATTGGACTGAGCGTAGTGTCCCTAATAGAGGAGTTGGAGAAAGGACTGAAGTTGCAGGGGATTGCAACCCCACAGGAAGAACAACAAGATCTACCAACCAGTCCCCCAACGGTTCCCAGGGACTAAGCTATCAACAAAGGATTACACATAGCTCCAGCTGCATATGTAGCAGAGGATGACCCTGTCATTCATCAATGGAAGGAGAGGTTCTTGGTTCTATGAAGGGTCAATAGAATCCCAATATAGAGGAATTGAGGGTAGGGAGGTAGGAGTGGGTGGGTAGGTAGAGGAACACCCTCATAGAAGCAGGGGGATGGAGGATGTGATAGGGTGTTCCTGGGATGGAAAGAAACCAGGAAAGGGGATAACATTTGAAATGTAAATAAAGAAAATATCCAATAATAAAATATAAAAAAATGAAAGAAAACAAAAACCAAAGTGAAGACAAAGATATTCAGAAGCAATCTGCCATCACTAGGAGAGAAGTATGCATAAATGGTATGGATCTGATTCCCAAACTAGTCCTAGGATCTAGCTGCTATAGGAATGTCTTTCCTCTCCTTCAGTTTGTGTCCTCTTTAACCTCAGATGAAAAGGAAGCAATCTGTAGTTATTTATCCTGATGTTTTAACTTGAACTTTACTCTGAAAATGTCTGATCAAGTAGAATCTGTTCTACTGCATCATTCCAAATCTGTTTGCGTATTTTACCTTATTTTAAATGTGCGGCTTGCTAGCTTCTCATTAACTGTCCCAAGCAAACTCTGAGTGCTATTTTCAGCTACTTGAGCTTATATAGTAAATAATGGAAAGTATTTCATAACTACTGTGTGTGAATAACTCAACATATACCCTTTCTTCTGATCTAATAACTCCAGAATCTATTGTTCACAGAGAAAAATGTTTCTTTTTTTAAATTATTATTATTTTTTTTTTACAGTTCAGTCATTGCCCTGTTTCTGGTTAGTCCTGCCACAGTTGCTCATCCCATTCCTCCCCCCCCTTATTTTCAAGAGGATGTTCTCCTTCCCTGCTAGGCCTCCCCACTCCCTGAGGCCTCAAGTCTCCCAGACTGGACAGTCCTCTGCAGTATATATGTCCAAGGGCAGGGTCTCAGCCATCTGGTGTATGTTGCCTGGTTGGTGGCTCAGTGTTTGAGAGATCTCAAGGTTCCAAGTTAGTTGAGACTGCTGGTCTTCCTCTGCAGTCATCCTCCTCATTACTGTCTTCTAGCATTTTTCTAATTCAACCACAAGGGTCCCTAATTTCAGTCCAATGGTTGGGTGTAAGTATCTGTCTCTGTTTCAGGAAATAAGTTGTTCCAGTTGCTTGCCATGCATTTGCTTGGTCCTTGATGGACTTCACTCAGTGGTACCGAAGTCCAGTGATTTTACTCATTATAATAATAACTGTAAATACTGGAAACTGTTGTCTTAAGGACTGGGAGGGATCATCAGTTTTCTCAGAGGAGATAATACTAAAACTGTAATTCAGCAGAGGCAGCAGTGAAGGAGGTATGGTTACCAGATATAGGAACAGTAAGGTTTTGGATCACAAGAGCCTTGTTTCCATGTGAATCTGAACAAATCCTTTATTTCAGTTGTTAAGGAACCATTTTTTTCCCAGTTAGTCTAGAAATAGCAATATTCTTGAAAAAGTTACAATATGGTAACTTACACCAAGTGAAGAGACCATTTCTGGCTAGTCAGGACTACTGTGGTTCATGCCTTTTCCTAAGAAATTGTACCTTGACATTATATTTGCCCAGAAGCTTGCCATTATACTGTGCCTCAAGCATAATATATCCATTGTCTCTACAATAGTGATGTCTATCATAATGTTTTGCTTTAATAGTTACTACGTTTCAAGCCCATTTTAATTACCAATGGAAACTGCTTATTTTCACCTTTAGCCACTACATTTCATTATCTTATTTCACATAAATATGAAGTCATTGTTACTTTCAACATTATCTAAGATGGAAAAATAATCATGTTCCTCATATTTTAAATTGTTTCTTAGAATCACTCCAGGTAACCAACATACTGACTTGGTTAGGACTCCTCTTGAAACTGAAGTCTCTCTATATTCAAAAAGGAATGTCATTTTATACAGCAAGGATCTTGCACAACACAGCCCATATGAACAATATCTACAAGATTATTTACAAAAACAATCTAGGTGCTTTTAGATAGATGATTTGTTCCCAGTTATTCTACTTTCTATAGTCAGTGGCATGCTTAATCCTCAGAACACAGCCAAAACTTTCTAAAAACAGAAACAAACAAACCATCCAACAATCAAAAAACCTGTTGTTGATAGTCAATAATGTAATGGTCTCCATTTTTTAGTTTGTTTTCTTTTATCGTCTGTTAATTTACAGCAGCAACAATCACACTTATGTTTTTCTATGACTGTAAGCTAATGTGGAAACTGAACTATGTGAATTACAGGTTTTACATCCTTATAACTCACTGTGCTTCAAGAAAGACAAGGTTAGTATTGCATACTGACAAGCATCTGGAATATCAGGTAGGTCCTTGCACTCACTTTATTATTTACAGTTTGCAAAACAGAGTCTGTTTCCTTATTGATGAACAAGCACTGAAACCCTTTTTAATGGCACCACATAGATGCAAATTGTTGCTGTTCTCATTGATTATGTAATTAGTGTTTTAATTAGAATATCAAATACATCAGAAGAAAAGAAGAAACACATCCTTGCTTTAACTGACTAATTGTCTATGAAATATCACACTGAGAACCTTTAAATTCCTAAAATTGTTTAGAGTACTGAACAAAATAAAAGACAATGATGAGTAACAAAAATAAGCTACATTTTGTAGTTTATAAATACTCTTTAAATAGCCTATCTATAGATGAGCAAAATATAAAATATATAGGAAAAATTAAAACTGAAGTACTCATGCAAACCTTAGCATGTTGATATTTATTGAAGATGAAAAATACCTAGGACAACATTAATGAATTATTTTAGGCACATTTTTCATACCTTAAGTGGTTTTTTTTTTTTGTTTTGATTTTTCAAATTTAAGTCAACAACTTCTACACTTTAAATGGAAGTATACCTGAAATATACCAAGAATACCTGAGATGGTTTGACTGGGATAAGGATTTGATAACAGGAGTTATCCTAAAGCTGTAGTACTTAAAATGAGATGAAATAAGAAAAATATACTATGAACCTGAGTAAGGAAATTAGCGAGAAATCAAACAACCTGCAAATTTCACTTATGAGAGGTCTGACTTTAGTAAATATTCAGAAATAAAAATGCTATAAGACTGGGCCATATAGCTCTCCATAAAGATAAATGTGTTATTAGACACTAATATGCAATTTCTAAGATATTTCCAAGATTGTTTGACCTCTGTATTACCTTACTTCTAGTAGCCTGAACCAGAGAATTTGGTGGGATAGATGGGTTATCACTCTCCAAAGTAAGTTAGATGGCATGAACCAAGAGCAGTGTGTGCATATAATTGAAATCCCCAAACCAGCCTTCTTTAAATTTATCAAAAGCTAATTATATTAAGCATGCATATGCTTATCAAGCAAATTCTTTTAAAGGACAAGTAATAGTAGTAGCAGATGTTATCCTGCTGGCTTGAAGTAGACATATATACCGTTAAGAGCAGATAGGATCCTTTGACAAGAGTAGGAGGGGAGACACTAGAAGTTGAGAGTAGTATATGTCCAATAACTAGGAATAGAATGGGGTCCACAGCTACAAGGAAAAGAGCTTTCCCAGCAGTGGACACAGAAGATGACACTGAGCTCCATATGAGACAACTCAGCTCAGGTATGAGAATGATTTCAATTTGTGAGACATGGTTGTGCTAACTCTAAACTTTACACCTACAGAAGCTCAGAGAACTGATGAGAATTATTTTGTTCATTTTAACCATTAAATTTAGGACAATTTGTTCCATAGCAATGGGAAATTATTGCTGGATCTTGTTTCCATTTCATACAAAAATTAATTATAATTCTATTAACTATCTAATTTTAAAATATATATAAACTTTTAAATCTTCTATGTCAAAAATGAGAGACATGTTTTTAAAATGTACAGAAAAATAAACCAAAATGAAACACATGTCCTTTTTAGAAAAAGACACCAAGCCAAATAACATACAATAACTTTATGTGAGAAAACAAAGTGGCTCAACATTGTCAACTTCATTATCTTATTTTATTTTAGTTAATTTATTTTGATCCAAGGTCTTACTGTGTAGACCTGACATTATTTTTAAAGCAGCATAACTATTTGTAGTATATCAGGCTATACATAGTAAGTGCACTTTAGGGCAGGATATAATTCTTCACCTCCTTGATTGAAGAAGAACCAAAGTCTATTTTTTTTTTTTTTTTTATGTAAACCCCAGAGCAGTCTCACACCTGTGTAGAGACACACAACAGGCAGAGACGACTGGCATGATGGTTTGCTTTTTACATACATAAAGTTGTGTTTTATAAAGACTGTTTTTTCAGATCTCAGAAGTCTTTTCTGTGTTTCTTCAAACTAAAAACAGTGCTGAGAAAGAATTATGAGATTCATTAAAAATGAGATTAGAAGGGGCATCTTCAAAATTTATAGATGCTGTTTTAAGAACTCAAGATCAAGGCAGAAGGAAAAGAAAGCAAAAGAAGAAAAAATCCACATTTGCTTTTCAGTGAGATTCTTATACCTAAATATGAGAGTGGATGAAGAAGAAAGCATCTGTAGAAACAAATCATTCAACCACAAGGGAATGTGATTTATGCATGCGGGGCTGATCCATACTACATAATTCTTATTAACAAGGTGTATGGTTGAAATACTCCTTTCTGAAAAGATTACTAAAGACTCTGGTTCAGTGAGGATAAAGCCACCATTACATCTCACTATCAGCTAAGAATGGGGTAGCATATTATGGTGGCAAAAGTGAACCATCTATTCCTATCTTACTTACACGTTTGCTTAATATGATCTGAAAGTGCTTTTGGAAATATTGTACCATCTCACATTAAAAAAAAAAAAATCCTACACCAATTACCTAAATCTGATTCATAGGGTTAATGAAAGACTTCTTAGAAAATAATTCCTCTGAAATAAAATTGTGATAGCTTGTGTATTTTTTTTAATTAACAATATATACAACAAAGAGTTTCACAAGGCTGTATTTTATATTGATATACCATGTATGCTGAAGACATCTGAATGAGAGAAAATGAACAGAAATGATATTTTATAGACAAAACCAGAGGTCCAGGAACCCATCTCTTGGTTGATTTACAATTTGAATATAAAAAGAAAATTAGATTATTCAAAATTGTATTATACAAATATTACTTCCATATTACAATTTCATAAGTTTGAAATATCTTTTATGCATTTGTATATAATTTACCTTGGAAACATTAAACGAGGCTAGGTTTATGTTTTAGGTCATAGTTCAACAATCTTTTGTTCCTCTTCAGGACAGAAATAAATATCTAGTTGTAAGGTAGGCTTTGTTCATTGAACACACTGTTTTGAGTAATCTGCAGCCTATTACATGAGTGATGAGCCCCCAGAACTTAGCTTCATATAGAACTACTCTCAGGGATGCTGACCATTATGAAAGTACATCTTTACATTTAAACAAATATGTGCAACTTCCATTAACAAGGATGCATGGCTAAAAGTCACTTGGCTTGAAGTGGATGCTGAGACTAGATTTCAGTGAAGACTGAGATTTTTTTTCACAATCAAAGAAGCCAATAGCTACCTTAGACTTTGGTTAAGCCACTTTTTTTTCATAAAATTTATTATGAATAAACCTTTATTTTGCACAATATAGAATATGTAAGCAAATAGTGTTAGGTTTCCCAGATACTTCCCTGCAGCTATTCCTAATATTACTAGAGTACATTGTAGCCAACTGTATACTGATATTAACACATTGTTAATTATAGCCCATGGTTTAACTCCAGTTTCCTTACTTTGGAAAATTTTCATAAAGCTAGTGTTTGTTCCTTAGGCTCCCCTTGATCAGGGAAGCTTGTTTTGGTTGTTGTTAATTTGGTGTGTGTGTGTGTGTGTGTGTGTGTGTGTGTGTGTGTGTGTGATGTTATGTTAGAAGATTTTAATTTGAATCTTCCTATAATTGTTAGGCTGGGATAATGGTAATAATGGTATTTCTTTTTTGTAAATTTAAAATAGATTCTTCTCCCATACAATACATCCAACTGCAGTTTCCTCTCACTGCTCCTCTCCAGGTCCCTCTCAAACTCTTCTCTCTCCCAGATATATTCCTCCTCTCTTTCCTCTTCAGAAAAAAAAAAAAAAAAAAAAAAAAAAGCAAGCCTTCAAGATAAGATGCAATAAGAAAAGGTAAGACCGTCATATGGAGGCTGGACAAGAAATTCCAACATCAGAAAAAGAGTTTAGAGTTTAGCAAGAATCAGAGGCATACCAATTTCAATGTTAGAAGCCCCACAAAAACACCAGACTAACAGCCACAGCATATATGCAGTGCAATTAGTTCAGACTCATGCTTGTTTTAGTCTCTGTGAGCCCACAAGAGCCCTGCTTACTTGATTCAGAGGCTGTTTTCTTCTGGTGTCCTCCATCCCATCCAGCTGACTACAACAACCTTTCCTACCACTCTTCTCTGGGCTACCCAGAGCTCTGAAGGGAGGGAGCCTATGGCGATCTACAATTTAGACTCTCTGGAAAATGTCTTACTGTGGGTCTTTTCACCTGCTCCCATATGTGTGTTGAGGAAGCCTCTTTTGTGACAAATGGACGGGAGATCAATCTACAAGTATAAAAGAATATCATTAGGAATTATATCATTGTATTTGTTTTGTTTTGTTTTGTTTGTTTGTTTTGTCACTTGTATTTGGTTCTACCCTAGATATATGGGATATGCTATTTCTGGTTGCTTGCCATTCAGGCAGGACAGAGACTTGCTCTCATGGTGTAGGTCTCAAATTAAACCAGATATTGATTCACCATGTTCACAGGTTCTCTGCCATGATTTCCTCAGCACATATTTCAGGCCAGACAGATTGCACATGGAAGGTTTTGTGGTTGGGTTGGTCCCTAGGTTTTTCTTTCTGTAGTCTGACAAACACCTTCAAGCACCAAAGGGAGATACAAAGAGGGGATGAAGGCTCCATGCAGGCACCAACTTCACCTCTCTATGTTTAAGGAGATGGGTGGATGTTCTTGTCAATGGTACCTTGTTGTCTGATTGTGGAGTGCAGTCCTCTGTCCTACTACCAGCCTGAAGTGTTCTGGGATCTTCTTGTGCCCCATTTGACCAACAACTCAACCATATACAACCAGTACTACCTCTGAAAGCCTTGACTGGCATCAAATGATGGCCAGTAGAATTTCCTCATTCTCCATTACTGTACTCACTAGAGTCACCCTCACAGACTCCAGGACCTTTCCAATGCACTAGGTTTGCATACCACTTTCCCTAGTGTCCCTCTATCCCAGCTGTCTCTTCCCACAATCCGTCCCTCTATTCAACAACTCCCATGGGCTATTATGCACAAAAGTAAAGTAGCATTTTTATCACATGTTTCATTACTACTGGCTCAAGTTGTCAGGTTTCTATGAATGTCCTCTTAGTTACCTCCATAAACACACACACACACACACACACACACATAAACACATACACACACACACACAGAGGCACAGGCACACACACATACACACTCTTAGGAAGGCAGACATAATAGAGTCTGTTGTTTATACTTACAGGATAGTAGGTTATCTTCCTGTTCAGTTATAATAACTAAATAATTTATTGGTAATGCTACATGGGAGATTGATTCTTTCATACCATTTATAAATTGATTCAATTTCATAGTTATTAATTTGTATGGCTTCATTAACATTTGTTTGATATTTTAATTCTAGTTCAGCATTACTCTTTGTTACTCACTTTTATCCACTATCACCCAGTGGGGTATCTTTCAGTTGCCTCTCTTTAATGAGCTCCATTAATTTTAAGACAACCTCATTTTCTTCATCTCAAAATACTCCTGGATTTCTTGCATATTTTCTCCCTTACTTAGAACCAGCTATTTCTAAAGAAGCCTCTATTCCTTCTTCAGAATCCAAGATGTGGGTATTATATACATCTACTGGTATTAGGGTATCATTTCTTTTTTTCTCCACTCAGATACCAAAAGAGAAAGTAAGTTTATAAGTTCTCCTATGTGCATACACCTATAGATATTTCTATATGTCATTTTTGAATGCTGGGTTCCAAATTAAGGCTTTTACATATGTTGGTTAAGTACTCTACAACTGAGATATTCTCTTATCATTATATTTAGTATTCATATAAATATAAATAAACATTACATTTTATGTTCATGTGCAACTTTTATTTAGTATATGAATGTTTCTGGCCCCTTACATTTATCTTCTCATATAGAAACATCTCAATAGTGAAGACTCTGATCCTATTGCCTGCTGACCATAAATTTAATGGTTTAGTTACATCATATGTAGACATATAGGGGACTTATTTGTGATTGCCAGAGGCTAGAAACAACCTAGATGTCCCAAGACTGAAAATGGATACAGAAAATGTGGTTCCTTTACACAATGGAATACTACTCAGATATAAAGTATGAGAACATCCTGAATTTTGTAGGCAAATGGATGGAACTAGAAAATATCATCCTGGATGAAGGGAGCTACCTCCCTGCCATCACAAACTGGGTTCCCTGGGGGATGGTCCAGGGCTGAAACAGAGCTAGGGTGGGGAGAGAAAAGAACCATGCTAAGTCAACATTGCTGATCAAAGCATCTGGTTTATTGCACGGTTATCTCGGGGGGCGGGGGGAGGCCCAGGGGGGAGGACCCGCCCCCCAGTCAGTTCTGCACAGGCGCCTGGAGTTTTGCAGGAAGCCTGAAGCATTGTGGGATGTTCCAGGTGTACACAGGTGAGCTGGGTGGAGCAGGGGTCCAGGAAGACACACAGGAGCAGACAGTGGGGAACCAAGCTAGCTCGGGTGCTGTTTAAGAAGACAAAGGATGTCATACCACTTGTGGTTCTCCATGGATGGTGTTTGCATCAGCCATGCTGATAGGGGAGGGACATTACACCTGAGTGAGATAACTCATGACTTGCATGATATGTACTCACTAATAAGTGGATATTAGCAAAAACAACAAAAACAAACAAACCAACAACAACAACAACAACAACAAAAATCAAAAAACATACAAAATACCCAAGATGCAGTCCACAGAATTCAAAAAGCTAAACAAGCTGAAGTGCCCAAGAGAGGATGCCTCTGTCCCTCTTGGGAGAGAGAAGAAAGCAATGACAAGTAGGGAGGGAGGGAAGGACCCAGTAGGGAAAGTAGACATGGGAAGTAGGAGAGAGAAGGGAAACTAATTTGGTATGGATGAGGGGAAAGTACTGAAGGCCTGAGGGCCAGCAGAAAGAATGGAAACAGACAACCTCAGGATACAGGACATTAGGGGGAACCTCCAGAATGCACCAGATACCTGGTAGGTGAGAAACTCCCAGGACTCAAAGGGAGGGACCTTAGATGAAATGCTGGACAGTAGGGAGAGTGAACTTTTAGAACCCACCTCCAGCAGGAAGACAGGACATCAAGTGAGTGATGAGGTTGCTATCCCACAGACACATCTCTGACCCATAATTGTTCCTGTCTAAAAGAATTACAGGGGTATCAATGGAGAGGATCCTGAAAAAAAGAAGGTCCAGGGACAGGCCCAAAGTGGGATCCAGCTCAAGGGGAGGTCCCAAGGCCTGACACAGGGGCTATGGAGTTCTCACAATTAATCTGGACCCCTGAGAGCTCTCAAACACTTCACCCAGACAGCATATACCAGCTGATATGAAGCCCCCAACACACATACAGTAGAGAACTTCTGGGTCTGTTTTCATTCAGAGATTATGTACCTAACCCTCAAGACACTGGAGGCCCCAGGGAGTTTAGAGGTCAGGCATGGTGGGGGGGTGGGGAGTATCCACTTGGAGACAGAGTGGGGTGGGAAAGAGGTATGGGATATGGAGCAGTTAGAGGGTGGATGGGGTGACAGGTGATGGAATATGGATAGTAAATCTAAATTCAAAATAAAATTTAAAAAAATAAATTAAAAAAATAAAAAAATAAAATTGCTATATAAGAAATAACTTCACTGTTATAATTCAAGTATGAAATGTTCTCCAGAAGCCTATGGGCCCAGGTGGTTGAACACTATTGGAAGATTCTAGAAACTTTAGGGAGTAGAAACAGTAGAGCTCACTAAGGTGTGTCTATGTGTGTATATGTAGTCCTTGTTTCCTGTTTCTCTTCCTTTGCTGCCTATATATTATGATGTTACAGAGGTTCTCTATCTCATACTCACAGCACTATAATGTCTTGTACATGTGTGTGTGAACAAAACAAACAAACTAACAAACAATACCTTCTGAAGTTGTAAACCAACTTAAATATATTCTTAAGATGTTAAGGTATATGATCAAAGTGATGCAAAAGTGACTAATGAATTTATGAAATGAGGTACATGCCAATCCTTATTCTTTTTTAATAAATGATTTCATACACTTGAAATATTGTTAGAGACCATTGTTAAAATCTTCACTTTTCCCCATTTAAAGCTCCAATATTCCATTGTTTCCAAATTTGCATATGCTCCATTTTATGCTGTAAAATTCTATAGATTTTGACAAATGCCAAGTATCATATGTACATAAAATTAGTATTAAGAATAAGAGTTTCACTGGCATAAATTCATCTTATCTGTAATCACTTTCCTGTCATTCAGAATCTCAGACAGATAAATGATTGTAATGCTTTTAGAGACTTTTATTTTTCAGAATATACTGTAACTGTGATGGTAAGGCACATGGTTTACTCTGATGGACGATCCTCACTTCTTAGCACACATGCTAGGCACATCTATGACTTGCCCCAGCCTTGTAATCCATCCCTTCTTCTTTCTCAGTAGTATATTGCATGCATGTACCTGGTTATTTACACTATCATCTACCCAAAGGCATGTTGGATATTTTCAGATTTAAGTCATTATGAATGATGTCATTATATAAATGATTTTTAAAAAATGTCCCAAGGACTACAGACACCATCCCTTTGTGACACTTAGCAAGCTGTACTTAGCAAACAAGTACATGAACTTGTTTTACATAACACTGAGGCACTGCATGGCTCCCTTATCCTTTTATACCCTTAACTCTATTAGACTTCACTTATATATATTTCTCCTAATCAAATACAATTTTGGTAGATATACTTAAAATTATATTTCATCATTTATGATATTGAAATGGTTCTCAATATTTCTAAACTTTGACCTATCTTTTTTAAGTAGGCTATCATTGATATAAATATAGATGTATATTTATGGTAAAAATACATTTAAAACATTTTTTACAAATAAAACTCATTTCCTAAAACCAAGCAGTTGAAGAATATCTATATCCTCTTACTAATTCTTTCAAAACAACCTGATCCCTTACCGTAAAGATGAATTTTTTTGGACCTTGGGTTTTATTCAGATGGAATTGTACAAATGATTACCCCAAGTAGCTTCTCATGCTGAGATTTATACTAGGGAAATGCCTACATTACTACCTGTATTCATCTTACCAGTCATTCTTGGTGTTATTGGGTATTTGATTATGTGACTACCATGGCTTTCTTTTGACGATACTTCTTTGTGTCTTCTATAAAGGTACTCTAGATTGAAATGATGGGTTATTTACCCTGTAGTAACTCTTGAACTTCAACCTTAATTTTCTCAATAGTATAGATGGAAGAAAATATGGATTTTCTTATTAGAAATGTTCTGCTTAGCTTCTTATATTTTGTCAGTGCAGAGCAGGTTAGTAAAAATCACTATGTGATAACTAAATCAGATTGTCTACCTTCAAAAATCAAAATCTACTTTGGTTATACCTGCACCAGATACTTACTCACTCCTACCTCCCTGCCTAAGCATACCCCTACACTGGAGCATTGAACCTTCACAGGACCAAAGGCCTCTTCTCCCATGGATGCCTGACAAGGCTATCCTATGCTGCTAATGCAGCTGGAGCCATAGGTCACTTCATGTGTATTCTTTGGTTGGTGGTTTAGTCTGGGGACTTTGGTGGGTCTGGTTGGTTGAAATCATTGTTCTTCCTATAGGGTTGTAAACCCCTTCAGTTCCTTAAGCCCTTTCTCTAACTCATCCATTGGGGACTCTGTGCTCAGTCCAATTGCTGGCTGTGAGCATCCATCACATATTTGTCAGGCTCTGGCAGAGCCACTCAGGAGACAGCTATATTAAGCTCCTGTCAGTAAGCACTTCTTGTGATCCTCAATAGTGCCTGTGATTGGTGACTTTCTATGAGATGGATTCCCAGATAGTGCAGTCTCTGGGTGGACTTTTCTTCTGTCTCTGCTCTACACTTTGTCTCCAATTTTCCTCCTATGAATATTTTGTTCACCCTTCTAAGAGGGACTGAAATATCCATACTTCGGTCTTCTTTCTTTTTTGAGCTTCATGTGGTCTGTGAGTTGTATCTTGGATATTCAGAGTTTTTGGGCTAATATCCACTTGTCAGTGAGTTTATACCATGAGTGTGCTTTTGTGATTGGGTTACTGCACTCAAGAAAATATTTTCTAGTTCCATCACTAGAATATTTTCTAGTTCCACCTAAGAATTTCATGACTTCATCATCTTTTTAAATATCTGAGTAGTACTCCATTGTGTAAATGTATCACATTTTCTGTATAAATTCTTCTGTTGAGAGACATCTGGGTTCTTTCCACCTTCTGGCTATTATAAATATGGCTGCTACAAACATAGTGGAGCATGTGTTCTTTTTATGTTGGAACATCTTCTGTGTATATGCCCAAAAGTGGTATATCTGGGTCCTCAAATAGTACTATGTCCAATTTTCTGAAGAACTTCCAGACTAATTTCCAGAGTGGTTGTACTAGCTTGCAATCACAGCAACAATGGAGGACTGTTCCTCTTTCTCCACATCCTTGCCAGCATTTACTGCCACCTTAGTTTTCAATATTTTGACTTGTGTGAGAAGGAGTCTCGGGGTTGTTTTGATTTGCATTCTTCTGATGACTAAGAATATTGAGCATTTCTTTAGGTGTTTCTTAGCCATTCAGTGTACCTCAGTTGAGAATTCTTTATTTAGCTCTATGTGCCATTTTTTAAAATATGGTTGTTTAATTCTCTGGAGTTTAGCTTCTTTAGTTCTTTGCATATATTTTATATTACCCGCCTACCAGATGTAGGATTGGTAACCTTCCACTACTCAAAGATAAACAGGCTGAGAAAGAAATTAGGAAAACAGTAACCTTCAAAATAGTCACAAATAATATAAAATACCTTGGTATGAGTCTAATCAAAGAAGTGAAATATCTGTATGACAAAAACTTCTGAAGAAAAAAAAATTCAGAAGATGCAAAGTTCTCCCCTACTCAAGGATTGGCAGGATTAATATAGTAAAAATGGCCATCTTGCAGAAAGCAATATACAGACTCAATGCAATGCCCATGAATATTCGAACTCAATTCTTTATAGTTAATGAAAGCAATTCTCAAATTCATATGGAATAACAAAAAACCCAGCATACTGAAAACTATTCTCAACAACAAAAGAACTTCTGGGGGAATCACCATCACGGAACTCAAGCTATATTACAGAGCAATAGTGTTAAAAACTGCATGGTATTGGTACAGTGACAGGCAGGTAGATCAATGGAATAGAATTGATGACCCAGAAATGAACACACAAACCTATGGTCACTTGATCTTTGACAAAGAAGCTAAAACCACCCAGTGGAAAAAAAGACAGCATTTTCAATAAATGGTGCAGGTTCAACTGATGCTTAGCATTTAGAAGAATGGAAATTGATCCATTCTTATTTACTTGTAGAAAGCTCAAGTCCAAGTGGATCAAGGACCTCCACATAAAACCAGATAAACTGAAACTAATAGAAGAGAATGTGGGAAAGAGCCTCAGACACATGGGCCCAGGGGAAAATTTCCTGAACAGAACCCCAGTGTCCTTTGCTCTAAGATTAACAATTGACAAATGAGACCTCATAAAACTACAAATCTTCTGTAAGGCAAAGGACATTGTCAATAGGACAAAATGGCAACCAACAGATTGGGAAACAATCTTTACCATTTCACTGTTTTTAATGCTGCTGTATTATTATTGTCTTACAGAAATTTTTATTACTATTTTAAGTAAAATTTCATTAAACTATCTTAGTCATTTGAAATCTCAAGATTTTACTTGAATATGTCTGCTGTAGTGATATTTATACATGAAGGAAGCACTTGTGTGCTAGAGGCAAAATATTCAGCAGTTGAAGGTAATCCTTAGTTATTTAATCACTTTAGTGCCAAAACAACATTAACACAAAACAGAACAACAACAACAAAACTAATAAAAACATAAAAAGGGTAAGCTGAATAGATTACTTTTCAAAACTAAGTATATATTTCATAATAACAACCCTGAAGAGACTAATGAAATGCTAACAGTATTTTGAATTCACACATTCATCACAAACTTATTTGTAAATCCCACTTCTTTGAACCTGAAAAACTGGAGAATTAGTTTTCTAATGTTTTAACAGTTTTAAACTTTATTGTTTTTATTATGATGTTCTTTCATTTGTTAAAGTGGCAACTTGTTATTTTAAAATATAAACCACCTATAATATAATAAGAGATATGGCACTCATCTGCAATATATTTTCTAAACTGATCTTCTAGTGTGATCTAAATAATTTTGAATGCATGTTTATGAGAGCTATTTATTATATTATTCTTGATGAAATTTTTATATTTTATATCAATATTTTGCTATTTGTTTTTATTTGTGAACCTGTGTTATGTATCTTATTCTTCACCTTTTTTGACTCAGCAAGTATAAAATTATCATGACATTTTGTTGTTCATATTACCACTGTTGCTATTCTCTACTTAAGATTTTTAAAATTGTTTTTGTAGGAGTTGAGAATGTTCAGTCTTTAATGGGGCATCTGTATTATCTCCCCCACTCAGAAGTACAGGAATCATTGTGGAAGAGGGGGCAGAAAGAATGTAAGCATTAAGGACAGTGGGTGTCAAGGAAACTACTGAACAGAGCAGAGCAATCTCACTTATGAACTCATCTGGAGTGTGATAAAATACACAATACCTGAGAATGTTCAAGCTAGATCAAATCCAAGCATGTAAAAAGACAGTGAGTATGAAGTGTCTTCCATACCCAGCTAAAGAGTTATTGGTAAATCACAGCTGGGAGGAGTAAATTCTCTTTAAAAGTGCAACCTCTCATAAGTCAAGCATACAGGAATGGAAGTCCTCATATCCATGTTTATGTAGCCACACACGAAACACACCACACACACACACACACACACATACACACACACATGCACACACACACAGAGTGAGAAAGAAAGAGAGAGAGAGAGAGAGAGAGAAAGAGGCACTCAGGAACACATATACACACTCAAACACAGATACATACATTAACACACAAATACACACACACATACTCTCACAAACACAGAAACACACACACACACACACACACACACACACACAGACACAAAATTGGATGGATAAAATGGAACTTATCTTTTAGTTCCTGACCGTGCCTAGAGGTGATCCTCTTCCACAGGGCTCCAAACCCAGGTAGTGCCAGGAGATAGCTAGACTCCCAGGAGTGCAGAGAGGCATGTGAGTGCAGGTAGGACTAACACTGCTGCTCAAAGGAATCCACCATGAACACTCAGGACACAGGAAACAAGAAGTTGCTTGGGACAGGAGTCTTTCTGTTTCTGTCTGTGCCAAGCCCTGATCCTGTGCCACAGAGTTACATACACAAATACAATCAGGAGAAAGCTGGTCTCCCAGGAGTGTCTACACATCTATGAGCACAGGTAAGACCAACACTTTTCTTCATATTCCTGGCCCAAGAGAGACTCTCCTAGAGCCATCAGGACACAGGAACCAAGGATCATCTGCGGACATGATCCTTCTGGTTTCTTGTAGGGCAGCAGCCACTGGAGAATAAAGAGAGTGGGAGAAAACCCACATCCCACCAGAGTTCTGGTACTCTGGGCAGGCAGATGCAGGAAGACTGCAGCATGCTTTCCCTGAGGCCCTGGGAGGGTGTTTGGCTGTAGGAAGCCACAGAACTCAGCCCTCCCGAGGGTGGACAAGTGACAGCCCGAGGTCTCCCAGCCTCACTGAAGTCAGAGTAACAGGTTCTCAGTCTTGGGCATCCCAGACACCTCTAGACACTGTGGAAGAGCTGAGAACAAAATGAGGGCCCAGAGGGGGGCTCAGTCATGCCCAGCGCCAAAGAGAGGAGAGAGCAGGAAGAAAGGGGTGCTGGGTGGGTGGTTCCCAAATGGGCGAGAGTCCTTGGTCTGGTCCATGGCTGGAGCACAATAAGGCATTTCTGTAGGAAGTTAGATACAACTCTTTAGGGGAAAGCCTATCCCATTGTTCAAGCACAGCAGGACTTGATGAGCAGAGAGAGTCTATAGTTTTAGAGCTTTATTGTAGGAAGGCAGGGAAAAAAGAGAGAAGGTAGAAAGAAAGAGAGAGGCTAGCCATGGTCACATGGAACATCATAATAAAAACAATAAGGGAGAGAGAGAATGGGGAGGCTAGAGAAGAGAGTAAGAAAGGTGAGAGCTTAGAGAGAGCAGGGGCCAAGCAGTTCCTTTTATAGTGGGCTGGGCTACCTTGCTATTGCCAGGTAACTGTGGGGAGGAGCATACCTATCTATACTCAGGTAATTGTGAGAATGAAGTCTAGACAGAATGCCATGAGCTTGTGGCTTTATATGCATGATAGTCACAGAATTATGGACTTGGGGGCTCTGTGATGTCAGGGACTTGTCTCTGATAATGTGGCGCACTCTTCTGTCCCTTGTAGAGTCTTCTACTGGGTCTCTGGAGCAAGCCTCATATAACCAAAACAGGCTGCCTTTCATGGTCCCACAGTTTCTGTCTGCACCCCAGAACTGACCCTGTACCAGAGCTTTCTTTACATTTCTCCTGGACGGAACTGGTCTCGCAGAAGTACTGACACATAGGCTTACAGGACAAGCCACAGTCAGAGACAGCAAGACCAGCTAACACCAGAGATAACCAGATGGCAAAAGGGAAATGCAATAACATAAGCAACAGAAATCAGGTCTGCTTGGCATCATCAGAACCCAGTTCTCCCACCAAAGCAAGTCCTGGTTACCACAACACACCAAAAGAGAAGACTCTGATTTAAAAGCACATCTCATGATGATGATAGAGGACTTTAAGAAGGACATACATAATTCCCTTAAATAAATATATGAGAACACAGGTTAACAGGTGGAAGCCCCTAAAGAGGAAACATAAAATCCCTTAAAGACTTACAAGAAAACACAACCAAACAGGTGAAGGAGTTGAACAAAACCTTCCAGGATCTAAAAATGGAAGTAGAAACAATAAAGAAATCAAAAAGGGAGACAACCCTGGAGATAGAAAACCTAGGAAAGAGATCAGGAATGTAAGTATGCAAGTATCACCAACAGAATACAAGAGAAAGAATAGAGAATATCAGGTGTAGAAGATACCATAGAAAACACTGACACAACAGTCAAAGAAGATGAAAAATGCAAAAAGCTCCTAACCCAAATCTTTTAGGATATCTAGAACACAATGAGAAAATAAAACCTAAGGATAATAGATATAAAAGAGTGTGAAGATTCTCAACTTAATAGACCAGTAAATATCTTCAACAAAAATATAGAAGAAAACATCCTAAAGGAAGGATACCCATGAACATACAAGAAGTCTACCGAACTCCAAATATATTGGACCAGAGAAGAAATTCCTCCTGTTACATAATAATCAAAGACACCCAAGAAGAGTAGACAGCAGGAAATAATCAAACTCAGGACTGAAATCAAACAAACAGAAACAAAAAGAACTATACAAAGAATCAACAAACCAGAGCTGGTTCTTTGAGAAAAATCAACAAGATGGATAAACCCTGAGCCAGATTAAGCAGATGGCACAGAGACAGTATCAAAATTAATAATATCAGAAATGAAAAGGGAGACGTAACCATGGGAACTGGAAATTTAAAAAAAATCATCAGATCCTACTACAAAAGTTTATACTCAACTAAATTGGAAAATCTGGACAAAATAGACAATTTTCTAAACACATAAAAGATGCCAAAGTTAAAACAGGATCAGATAAACCATATAAACAGTCCCATAACCCATAAAGAAATAGAAACAGTCATTAACATTCTCCCCCCCCCCAAAAAAAAAAAATCTAAGGACCAGATGGTTTTAGTGCAGCATTCTATCGGACCTCCACAGAAGACCTGATACCAATAGTCTTGAAGATATCAGAAGATAGGAAGATCTCCAATGCTCATGGATCACTAGGATTAATACAGCAAAAATGACCATCTTACCAAAAGCAATATACAGATTCAATGTAATCCTCATGAAAATTCCAACTCAATTCTTCATAGAGTTAGTAAAAGCAATTCTCAAATTCGTATGGAATAACACAAAACCCAGCATACTGAAAACTGTTCTCAACAATAAAAGAACTGGGGGAAATCACCATTCCTGACCTCAAGCTGTATTACAGAGCAATAGTGTTAAAAACTGCATGGTATTGGTACAGTGACAGGCAGGTAGATCAAAGGAATAGAATTGAAGACCCAGAAACGAATGCACACACCTATGGTTAATTGATCTTTGACAAAGAAGCTAAAACCACCCAGTGGAAAAAAAGACAGCATTTTCTTTTTTTTTTTTTCAACATTTATTAGAAAATTTCTTCATTTACATTTCAAGTGTTATCCAGAAAGTTCCCTAGACCCTCCCCATTCCCAGCCCTGCTCCCCTACCCACCCGCTCCCACATCTTGGCCCTGGCATTCCCCTGTATTGGGGCATATAAAGTCTGCATAACCGAGGGGCCTCTCTTTCCAATGATGGCCAACTAGGCCATCCTCTCCTATATATGCAGCTAGAGACATGAGCTCAGGGGTACTAGTTAGTTCATGTTCTTCTTCCACCTATAGGGTTGAAGACCCCTTCAGCTCCTTGGGTACTTTCTCTAGCTCCTTCCTTGGGAACCCTGTGTTCCATCTAATACCTGACTGTAAACTTCTACCTCCATGTTTGCCAGGCATTGGTATAGTCTCCCACGAGAC
>CACVCL010022962.1:0-28051 GCA_902729485.2 Mus minutoides
TCTCTGAGTTGATGTTTCTCTGATGCAATAAAAGATAGATCCTGTTTTCTCATCCAGTATATTAGTTTGTGTAATTTTATTGGTGCAATTAGACTGCTGATGTTCAAAATTATTAATAAACACTGTTTATGGATTCCTGTTATTTTGTTCTTATGGCGTGTGTGTGTGTGTGTGTGTGTGTGTGTGTGTGTGTGTGTGTGTTTTCCTTTTTAATATGCTGGTCTCTGGTTGTTTATTTCTTATGGTTTATTAACTGTAGTTAACCTTTTCAGGTTAAAGTTTTCTTCTAGCACATTCTGAAGGACTAGTCAAATACTGCTTAATTTTGTTTTATTTCTGAGTATCTTTATTTCTTCATATACATATATGATTGAATGTTTTCCTTGGTATGGAAGCTTGAAATGGCATCTGCGGTTTCTTAGAACTTGGAGAACATTCATAGGCATTTGAAGTCCCTACCTCTGATAACTAATTTGTTATTCTAATATGCCTGCCTTCGTATATTATTTCTTTTTTTTCCTTTTGTAGCATTTAATATATTTCTTTGTTTTTTATGCTTATTATTATTTTTATTATTGAGTGCTGAGGAAACATTTTTCTATTCCAGTCTATTTGGTGGTGTTCTGAATGCTTATTTCTTGAAAGGCACCTCCTTCTTTATATTTTTAACTTATAAGAAATTTGCTAAATTCCAATCATGATTTTTTTACTGTTTTCTGTACTCAATATCTATATATCTGGAAATATTTCTTATTATTTAGTTTTTCTTGGTTCATAATTTTCCTTACTCATTGTCAATCTTTAGATGTTCCTTTAAATAACATGTGATAAGGATGTGTATGAATTTAATGTGTGCATTGTTTTCAACATTATTATAGACCTGGAATTAAAGAAAGACTAAATTCTTAAATTAAGTTGACTATTTCTATTTAATAAAGGTATAAACTCTAAATTTAATAAAATGCCTTTACCTTTTGCTTTTTGCATTTCTACCTATCACCAGGTCCTTTGCCATTCAGACTTAGCTAGTACCACTGAAAGTTACTTGATCTAAATTATTTGGGTGGAGCATTTGTGGGATCTCATTCTAAGTCCTTAACTCCGGAAAATTCATCATTTCTATTTGTGTCATTCCAGAACACTCCTTGCCTAATCGGGTGTACTAAGCTGTCAATCATCTGCAATCTACAGGTGCGCATATTTTAACAGACAATTGGGTTTGCTTCCACCCAGATTACCTGAACCACTGTGTTTATATTTATTATAACCTCAGGATTTATGATTTGAAATAGCTATTTTCACCTTATTAAGCTGGTCTGAAAGTTTTGCCATATTCATATTTATGAGCAAAAGATTGCATTATTTCCTGATGTTTATGGTAATAAATGATATTTAAATAAAGTAATTCAATGCTGAAAGTTTGTATTTAATTTTTAAAATCTGTTGGTTTTTAATTTATTTGGCACTTAGGCTAAGCAAAATTTTATTTTCTATTATATATAATTAAATAACCTATACCTTAACATATTATTAAATAAACCTTAGAACATAGATGACTAAAATTGGTTATTTTTCCAAAATATAAAAATTGATGAGGGTTTTATTATAGTCATTCTTTTCATCTATCAAAAATCTTTATTATTCAATTACTAATAATATACAAGAATGAAGATGAACACACTTCCATCCTTTTTAAATTATTTGAATGCTTTTCTAAAGTTCCTATACTAAACCATAGTAAAATTTATCAAGTAACATTCAAACTCTATTGGTACAATTTTCTGTATTAGTCATTTCTGCTGTAGCCTATAATCAAAGCTGAAAATACAAAAAGGCCTATCACAACATCATTTCTTTTAAAGCAAGCATTGTAAGGGAAAGTATGGTGTCTGGTAGTCACACAGAGAGATTTTGCATTTGATTGAACATTGGTAAATAATGAAATCATCTTTCTTTTACCAGTAACTTCACAAAAAGGATAAATTTAAAGGTTGATTTTGTGTAGTTTGACAACTTTGAAAGAATGAGGACTTGGTAATTCAAAGACCAAAGTATAGAGATAAAATTAGGTAATGCAGTCTCTCAGTGTTTGCTATTGTAGCTTCTTATTGTTAAATAAAATGGGAAAAGAAACCCAGAGAACTACAAATACAAGAGTTTTGAATTTTGGATGTGACTACATTATACACATCTGAAGGTCCCGAAATAAAACAGACTCTTACAGTAAAGCCTCTTCTAAGAAATAGTTTCATTATCATTTATGGCTACATAGCTAGAGACACATTAGTTTAATTAAATAAACAGGTCTTGCCTGCATGTATCTATGCTGATAAATTAAAACTTAATCTAGCTCTTCTTTTCAGAGTGTCAAGAAACATGAGAATACTGTGTCAAATGCAAAGCACTATTCAGAGAAAACAGAATGACAATTCTTTAAGATATCAGAGGTCTCAAGTGAGACAGAGGTGGTTATTATAGAGGAGTTAGAGAGAATTTCATTCTTCAACCTAGTCTGCTTTTAACCAAATTCACATTTTCAAATGAGTATGCAACTTTGTTGAACATTCTGATGCATTTAGTCAATGGAGGCTAGGTCCAAATTCCTTTTATTTTCTTCTTATATCATTTACCTATTGACAGTATCAGAGACTTATCAAACATCTAAGAAGTAGACCTGAAGTACTGAGGCCAGACATACCCCAGCCTTCCCACACTCACCATTTATTAATAAGGTATAAGGCAAACCAATCAGGGTCCAACCTAAGATGTCACTCATTGCAACATAGTCTTATCATCTTTCACACAGGAAACTATAAAAAAGAGCTAATTCAGACATTTGAACAAGCACGACGTAATTTTGCAATTCACATGAGCATCTTACTATTTGAGAGCTGTTATGTAATACTGAGAGAGGCGTTATAATACTTTATATGATATATTAGATATTAATGTTGAGAAATCTATTAGATGCATATAATATTATATGATATGCATATAATATTATATGATATGCATATATTTTATGATAATAAAATGTATTTATAAAGCTATTTTAGGATTCATATTTATCTTACTGAGAATTTCACATAAATAATATATTTTTGATCATATTCACATTTTATACTATTTTTAACTCTGTTCACTTCTATTGACTCATTCTTCTTCCCAACCTGCAACCCTCCAACTTTCCTTACATAATGAACTTTAGAACTTGAGCTACCACGTTTAATTATGACTGTTACTTGTGTGAAAATGGGTTCCAGATAATTTTCTGGAGAATGGGAAACTTACAAGTTGCTACAATACAAAAAAAAAAAAAAAAAAAAAAAAAAAAAAAAAAAAAAAAAAAAAAAAAAAAAAAAAAAAAAAAAAAAAAAAAAAAAAAAAAAAAAAAAAAAAAAAAGACAGCCTTCTATCACCCTTAACTGTAATAACACCTCAGTGAGTGGTAGGCCTCACAAGGCCTTGCACCATCCACAGTGGACCAGTCGTAGGTCCAATCTTGCACAGGTCTTAACAGGTATCAATCAACATGTATATATGAGGGGAACAACCATGTCCTAACCAAATGAATGGTAGTTTCTAAACTGTTTATATGTTAAAAGACAGAATAATCTCTTGATAAGCCTATTCATACGTATTTTATTCTAGTGTATTTTATGCATAGTAAAATACCAAAATATGTAAGTATAATAAATTAATTTATTAAAAGGCAAACATCATATTCTTAATTTAGTGGTAAGAGTTATGACCACATCTCAATTTCTTTAAGGAAAATGGTAAAATGATGTCAATATAATTAGCATATAATTTTATAGAAAAAATTATTATATGTGTGCTATGCAATTTAAACCATTAATTATACAGAAAATTGTGGCTTTATATTTATTATATTTAGCTAGTGGTTCATCAACATGTAAGTGTAACTGACCAGGTATAGCCACCTGACAAATCTCTGGGCAAAGTAGTTATGATTTAAACTGGTATTTATGCAGTATAATCCATGTCCTGCTCATCATGCTTAATCTAAAACATTCACTGTGTCTTGTCTTATTCAGCTTCAATCCAAAATAAAATTAAAGATCAATTTCTTGTCTATCTACTGTCTAAAAAAATCACAGGGTTCTTTACAAATGAGGAGGCATTTTCCAAACCGATAATGAAGGACAGAATTGTAGGTTAGTTATGTGAGACAATGAGAAAGCGACTTAAGCACAGATGTTTATGAATTAACTGCGACTATTTCTCTAAATAGTTATGTATTTTATAAATATAATTATACAAGCGAAAGAATATAAAATTATTAAGTATCACCACAGTAAACTGCATTGCATCTCTTTTACAGTAAAAGAATGAAAGAAAGGATAAGTTCAGATTCTTCATGTCTTCCTAGAGAAGGCATGCAGGTCTGGAGAAGAATATATAATTATCTTTTCTTTTTGATAAACATGAAGAACACCAAACATAAAGGCTGATAGATTTGTAGGTATAGGCTGAAAATATTTTGAAATTATTATTATTATTATTATTATTATTAAATTATATTTACAATCCAGCAGTTGTCCTACTTCTACCCGAGTTCCTCATCCCAATTCTCCTCCACCTTGTCTCCAAGAGGATGCTTTCCCACCACCAGCGCCCCCTCCCCCCCAATTGGGACCTCAAGTCTCTCCACGATTAGGCACATTATCTTCTCCCACTGAGGACAAACTAAACCAGGCAGTCCTCTGCTATATATGTTGCCAGAGTCTCCAACCGACTTTTATATACTGCCTGGTTTGTGGCTCAGTGGCTGGGAGCTCTCAGGGATTCAGGTCCGTTGAGACTGCTAGTCTTCTTATGGGGTCGTCTTCCTCTTCTTCTTCAATCCCTCCTCTAATTCAACCACATGGCTCCCCAACTTCAGTCCTAGGGTTGAATGTAAGTATCTGCATCTGTCTCAGTCAACTGCTGGTTGGGCTTCACAGAGGACATCCCTGTGAGGCTCCTGTCTGTAAGCACATCATAGCATCAGTAACAGTGTTGGGGCCTTGGTGTCTACCCATGAGGTGGATCTCAGAGTGGGGTGCTGCGTATGGGAAAATAAAGGGGTGAGAGACCCACCTCTTGCCAGAGCTTGGGAGACTGCTGTGGAACCCCATGGAGCCGCCCGGGGCCGCAGGACCACACTCAGCGTGGTGGGGAATGTGCAGTCTCAGCTCTGGACACCACATACCACTGGGTACCACGGGAGAGCTTTGAACGGACTCTGACCCAGGGGCTGAAGGGGAAAAGAGGAGAGCTTTGGCAGTGTAAAGTGGTGATGAGAGTGGGCATAGCTCAGGCTGCTACATCAGTGGGTGGCTTGGGTTGGCTGGAAGCTGTAGCTAGAGCACAGGAAGGCCTCCTGGTGGGAGGTTAGACCCAAGGCTCTATGGAGGGAAGCCTGCTCTTTTGATCCAGTATGGTAGATCTTGATGAGCAGAGATGGTCCATGGTTTTAGAGCTTTATTGTAGAAAGGTAGAGAGAGGGAGGTGAATAGGGAAGTAGAAGCCAGCCATGGACACATGGAGAGAGGGGGGAAGAGAGGAGAAAGAGGACATGAGAGGTGAGAGACAAGAAAAAGGGCACAAGCCCCTTTTATAGTGGACTGGGCTACCTCACTGTTGCCAGGTTACTGTGGGAAGGAGACTACATAGCCATTGCCAGGTTAACTGTGGGAGTGGAGTCTAGCCCTAATACCAGGAGCTTGGGACAGTGTATATGTGACTGATAGTCACAGGATTATGGAGTTGAGGACTTGGGAAGTCAGACGCCTATCTCTGGGAACGTGGCTCACTGTTCTGTGCCTTGTAGAGCTTTCTACTGGGTCTCTGGAGTAAGCCTCGCTCAACCGGAACACAGACTGCCTTTCACCATCCCACATCTCAGTTGGGTAGTCTTTTCTCCATTTTTTGTCCCTGCAGTTCTTTTAAACAGGAATACTTCTGGTCAGAAATTTTGACTGTGTGTTGGTAATACCATCTCTCTTCTTGAGGCTCTGTGTATCTACTGGAGGTGGACATTTTTTTTGGGGGGGGAGGGGTCTGGGTTACCTCACTCAAGAGGATATTCTCTAGTTCCATCAATTTGCCTGCAAACCTCAGAAAGTCTTTGTTCTTAATAGCTGAATAGTATTCTATTCTACAAATGAACCACATTTTCTGTATCCATTCTTCAGTTGTGGGACATCTGTGTTGTTTCTAGCTTCTGGATGTCACAAACAAGGCCATTATGAACATATTGGAACACGTGTGCTCCTGTGGCCTAGTGGAGCATATTTTGAGTATATTCCCAAGAGTGGTATAGCTCGTTTTTCTGGTGGGTCTATTTCTAATTTTCTAAGGAACCTCCAGATTTATTTTCAGAGTGTTTGCACTAGTTTGCAATACCTCCCCAGGATTGGAAGAGTATTTCTTCCTCTTTCTCCACATCCTTGGCAGCATGTACTGTTACCTGAGTTTTTTGACTGCAGAACACCTCAGTTAAACTAGTCAGCTAGAGTTCAGAAAGATACAGAAAGGTGAGTTTACTCAGTAATAAATCTTATAGGCTGAAAACATTCTAGGCCTAGGTTAGGAGAGAAAGGATGGAAAGTGAAACGTTCAAGGTCCAGGCTTGGAGAAGTTTTGACCTTAGGGAGGCTAGAAATTTCCAGGGCTAGGCCTAGGAATTCAAGACAGAAAGAAACATTCTGGACTCAGCTCAAGCTGTGTACTGCATTTCATCCCTTCATCAGAGGAATTAAAAATTCTTTCAAAGTTAGTAGAACACTAGATGGGTTATGTAATCCTAGGCTCAGAGTCAGTATTTGGAGAAAACTATAAACATGACTGCAGCATGGATTTCTCTCTTCCAATTTTACTTGCTGATCACAGTGTAATTTTTTTTTTTTTTTAGGTGAACCAACCCATGCTTCTGTACAGAGTTCGTGACACAGCCTAACTCTCAGTGTCAAGTAGGATAGTGATATCTACTATGTAGGCATAAAAGCAGAAAGGAAAAGACTAAACTCCAGATCCTTGCTTGCAAAAGAAGTAAACTGGGATAGAGACAGATGAAAGAGCCAGTGTTATCATGACTGTGTTAGGTAGTTTTAATCTTTGAGAATTCCATACAACCATACAATGATTTTGGTCATATTCACATATCTCTACCCCTAGCTTCGAGATATACCTAACACCCAATTCTCAACATCATATCTGCTGATTTATTTATTTATTTATTTATTTATTTATTTACTTATTTATTTTTTTCTCTTTATTAGATATTTTCTTCATTTACATTTCAAGTGTTATCCAGAAATTTCCCCATACCCTCCCCCATCCCCGCCCTGCTCCCCTACCCACCCCCTCCCGCATAATGGCCCTGGCATTCCCCTTTACTGGGGCATATAAAGTCTGCATGACCAAGGGGCCTCTATTCCCAATGATGGCTAACTAGGCCATCTTCTTCCATATATGCAGCTACAGACATGAGCACTGGGGGAACTAGTTAGTTCATGTTATTCTTCCACCTATAGGGTTGAAGACCCCTTCAGCTCCTTGGGTACTTTTAACCCATTTACATTCTTAAAGATAACTGAAAGGTCATCTAGGGTTTGAAACTCATAAGTCCTTTGTCCCTCCAGCATGGAATGTTGAGTGTTTTGATATTATTGCAGGTTTTGTGTAAGTAATCCTACCTGTGAAGTCATGAATACAGCATCCCTGTCATGTTCAAAAGACAGTTTTGTGACCTGTTCTTTTTATTAATATCTGGCTTTTGCAATCATTAGTCCCTCTTTCCATTGTGGTTCCTGAGTCTTAGTGGGGTGAAGTATAAAATTGATGTCCTATTTATAGCTAAGCACACCACAGGAATTTATTCTCTCTTCTTGACTGGTTGTGAATTTGTCTTAACTGCTCTGCCCTGCACGATGAAATTTCTTTGACAAGGTCTAAGAGCTGCACTGATCTATACATACAAAGATGTGTGTTTAGAAGGCCATTTGGTACTGATCCATTGAACAAAATCACAGTAATCTATCCTCTCCTAGGGTCAAAAACTTCCTAGCTGTGGGTTCTAAGGTCAGATTTACAGTACCAGGCACATGTGTCCTCCTTTAAAAATACGCTGAAAGCCAATCAAAGCTAGGTTGTTTACCCCATAGTATTTCTGACACCATTGCACTTATATCTGGCTAGACCATGATTCATGGATTTTGTTAGCCAGTATACATATTGCTGTGACAGTAAAATTAAAGATGGAATTTGAATTAAATAAATGGAATTGAAGTATAATTTATTTAAGAATTTCAATAGTTCTCATGAGTATTATGAAATAACAGGAAAGATCAAGGTTCCCAAAAGCCAAGCTTTTAAAACAATTTCGGTAACCATTTTTGCCTGACTAATTGAATGCTTTTATTTTATTTTCAATATTATAATGCAATTACAAAATTCCTTCCCTTACTTTCCTCCATTTACTACCCTCTTTCATATATCTTAAAATGCTTAAACTCTTTAACACCAGGAACATAAGCACCTAAAATATGTATAGAAATCAAATATTCATTCAAAATAAATGATGAAGAAAATTTATTTTAAAATAATTCTTTGCTATACCTATATTTACCACTTATTAAAGACAACACATTTACATACTACTGCGATGGGTAAGCTTGCTCATTTTTTCCATAAAGAATTACATTTTGCCTAAACAGTTTCTGCTGCATGACATCTGATATTTTGATTATATAATTGCCAATGCTGAGAACATCAGATTGCATAACTATTTAGTGCAAAATGTTATAAGTATGTTTTGGTCATTTCAGAAATTGTTGAAAATTACATCTTAATCTCATACTGAAATTTATTTTGTAATTTTTTCAAAATTCAAGTTAGCAAATCAAATAGATGTGTTCAAAATGAAACATTATACATCTGAAGATATAGGAATTTGATGTTTATTTACAGTTGAATAATGCTTAGAAAGTATTAGAAGTAATTATGTTATTTTAATGGCTAGAAAAACACTACCCATTGTAACAGTGTAATCTCTAGTCTATGTCTTTTGGGCAGTATTCTGGGCATTACCTTTATGATAAAATATACACTGTAATGTGCATACATTCAGTCTTCTGTATGAAGGCTGAAGTGAGATCACATCATGCAAACCAACCAGGTTGTCAAGAGCACCTCAGATTCATTAAGCTTTTATTTTGAATTAATTCTTGCTTACTGAACTTTCAAAGACCTTATAGATGTGGTAATTTTTCATAATCTACATATTCAATTATATGATCCCATGCGGGGAACTTACCATATAATGCCTCTAACATGTACTCACTGATATGTGGATATTAGCCCAGAAACCTAGACTACCCAAGATACAATTTACTAAACACATGAAACTCAAGAAGAAAGAAGATCAAAATGTGGACACGTCACCCCTTCCTAGAATTAAGAACAAAGCACACATTGAAAGAGTTACAGAGATCATGTGTGAAGCTGACTCCAATGGATGGACCCAATGACTGCGGCTGCCAGGAATCCATCCCACAATCAGCCACCAAACATAGACACTATAGCATATGCCAGCAAGATAGTGCTGAAAGGGCCCGGATATAGCTGTCTCGGGGGAAAATATACCAATGCCTGGCAAACATGGAGGTGGAAGCTCACAGTCAGCTATTAGATGGAACACAGGGTTCCCAAGGAAGGAGCTAGAGAAAGTACCCAAGGAGCTGAAGGGGTCTTCAACCCTCTAGGTGGAAGAATAACCATGAACTAACTAATACCCCCTGAGCTCATGTCTCTAGCTGCATATATAGAAGAGGATGGCCTAGTTGGCCATCATTGGGAAGAAAGGCCCCTGGGTCATGCAGACTTTATATGCCCCAATACAGGGGAATGCCAGGGCGAAGATGTGGGAGTGGGTGGGTAGGGGAGCAGGGCTGGGAGGGGGGAGGGTATAGGGAACTTTCTGGATGACACTTGAAATGTAAATGAAGAAAATATCTAATAAAAGTTGGGAAAAAAAAGAAGTAATGCCTCCACCAGACAGCCTTTACATTTGCACTGCAGCATGGACTGTCTCTAGCATCATAATATGACCATTCCTTAAAATTACATATACCCTGCCTTTTCTTCCTTCTGATTCTCCTTGTTCTGTATATAGAAATTCAGATACATTTACACATGAAGAGAAAAATTTGTATTTATATGTAGATGTGTATTAATTTTGTCATGTAAATAATCAATGAAAATAACCATTAGTTTTGATAATGTCACATAATAACTAATTATCTTAAGTTACCTGGAATTTTTACCAATAGCGTTATAATGAAGGATATTAAAGATATAACAGAAAGACTAGAAGAAAGCATAATGATACAGCATTGGACTAAAGCACATTCAGTACCCTGCAATTAGATTGATAATGCATATTAGCATTGTCAGTGTGAAGTGTGAGGAATCATTCACTAAAGATAATCATTTGACTTCAGTTTTCATAGTAAAGAGGATTGTTTGAACCTTATTTAAGACAGGGTTTCAAAGGCATGTTTGACTTCTATAAATTCACTTGTCTATGTTTCTTTCTCTTCCACATGTATGTTGCCTGTGTGAATGATTTTGTGTGTGTGTGTGTGTGTGTGTGTGTGTGAGACAGAGAGAGAGAGAGAGAGAGAGAGAGAGAGAGAGAGAGAGAGTATGAGTGTGCACATGTGCACGTGCTCATCAAATATTCATGTAAAGGACTAAAACCTGTGTGCTCATCAACTCAAATTCTCATAAAACCAACCAAACAAACCAAACCAACCAATCAAACAATCAAAAATGAAACTAGCAGATTTGAAGGAGTAAACCAGGGAGATTTAATGTCTTGAAGTTCTGCAAAATGTAAGTGCAGAGATTTCTCTTTAGGTCTTTCTCACCAGAAGATCACCTTTATTTGATTTTTTTTTTCTTTTTCCTCGTGTAGCCTTTGTTTATTTACACCCATTGCTGCTGTTTCCTTCTCTTTTTAAGAACAGCAGATCCTTTTGGGTTGGTGCATTACCCATAAGAAACCTTTATCCTAGTTATTGCAACTGCATTGGAAGAACAACATAAGCTGGCCTGACTACCAGTTTTCCCAAAGTCTAGACCACCAACAAAGGAGTGTGTGTACCTGGAGGGATTCATGGCTGCGGATACATATGTAGCAGAGGATGGCCTTGCCCAACAGCAATGGAAGGGGTAGCCCTTGGTCCTGTAGAAGTTTGATGCCCCAGACTAAGGAGATGATGGAGCAGTGAGGTGAAGGAGTGTGGGTGGGTGGGGGAGCACTCTCATACAGGCAAATGGGAGGAGGGACAGCACAAGTGGGATAGGTAACCTGGAAGTTAGATTTCATGGGATGGAGGGTTGATGGAAGGGGTAACTGGAAAGTGGGATATCATTTGAGATGTAAATGAATGAAATGATTAATTAAAAAAAGGAAAAAAAAAAGGAAAAGAAAGAAAACTGTATCCTAATTTGTTTGTTACCGGGCCTATTACCAACTGTATCTACTTAAGGAGTTGAGGTTTATTACCTGTCTAGACAAATAACAGTTCAAATTTATGAACAATTCTTTTGTTTAATTCGGTGATTTTTTTGTTTAAACTGGTAAATTGTGGCTGATTTTTTTAAATGTTTTTCACTGATAACGTTTAAAAAATTTTGCAAATATTTGAAAATACAAAATAGGCATTTAAGTATCAGTAAAATGTCAATAGAGCCCAAAGAAGTTATGTGCTTGCTTATACACAGTACAATATTTTAATTAACTTAGTAAATGAGTTGTTGAATTAGGTGTTTTATCTCTCCTTTATTTTCTCACTTTTATATTCTGTACTTTCAGAGAGAAAAACCTTACTAAAAATCATTTTTATTTTCACTTATTGAAGTAACATGACTGTACTTAAATATAAAAGAATATATCAGACTCCACCATATTGCCGTCCAATGACTCAAGGAGAACTTTGATTTTTGAAGGACCCAAGAGTTTTTCTTCATTATGGAACAGATGGTAGCTGAAACAGACATAGCTGTTATTATGATTGTTTTATGCTGGAATAATTTCAGACATAGACACAGCAAAGCACACATTCTTTGAGTTCATATTACCATCATTCATATTGTTTAGCATTACTACCAAAGTTCCATTTTCCAGAAAATGAATTTAAAGAAGTTGTATAAACAGAGTTGTTTTCCTCACTCGGTAAACCTCTCTAAACTTGTATGATTTACACAGCAGCTTTGAGGACCTAGACAACAGGGTTCACTCGCTGATTACAGAAATTAGTAGAGTGTCAGGTCTTTATAATTACTTTGGGACCAGCTGTATTAGCATCATGTGAAACTCAGTTGGAAATGCAAGTCTAGGAAGCTCTCACCTGCCCTCTTGAATCAGATTCTGAGAATTGAAATCAACCAGCTTTATCTTAACCATCAGCCCAAGTGATCTCCATGCATATCTAGTGTGACCTGAATTGTTATGCCTTATATGTTCCTCTTATGTTTGCTTCAGATGGAGATGTTGTCTATAGTGAAAGAGGAATTGCTTACAAAAAACCCACAACTTTTTTCTTTTCAAATAAAACATTTAGGAAAATATGCTTCAAAGGACGTAACAATACATTCTATAATTAAATATTAATAAATATGCATAAATGTTCCCAAATATTACTTTTCTTACACATATGTAAAGAGAGAGATACTTTTCTTGTTTAAGTAACCCTAGTAGTGTCTTAAGGGTCATTGTTTTCATAGGGAAACATCTCTCCTTGCTTCATTTGCACATTCCCCTGGAGACAATCAGTAGAGAGTGAACAAGGCTTTGGAGAACATATAAACTAATGAGACTCTCAGGATAGAAATGTGCATACTAATCCAAGTAAGACATGAATGCACATTAGTTATAGCAAGTTCACATATTTAGTGAAAATAATTATTACAAAAGAAACCCTTTATAATTTTGAATTATTAAATATTATGTTGAATACACACTAAACTATGATGGTTTTCTAAAGTGATATGAATCTACAGAAACTATCTTCTCCTACTATTCCAGGATACTGAGCATAATAATAGTCTTTTAAATGATTAATTTTGAAAGTTCTAACTAGATAGTTTATTTTGGGTGCCTTGGACTGAAAAAAAAAAAAAAAAACTAGCTAATACAAGGTTTAGAATACTGTGTTTAGAGCACAGGTCCTTAAATAGCTAAAGCACAGTCAGTAAGCTAAATTGCATATGTCTATATTCCTAAATTAGAAATAAAGATAAGACATCTTTCTTCTTTCTTTATAATAAAATATCATTGGTGTATGACACATAGAAGAAATATCAGCGAATTAAAGGGTTTTTCACCTATAGTCATTTGAAACTATATCAAATTGATGGTTACACAGCTATCTGCAGAGGAATCCAGGTTGTGGGTGCATACACTGGGGCAAATATTCACAACCTTTACAAGAATAGCTTAAACTGATACAAAATAGGTTAAACATAATCTTTTAACTGTTTCTATATATAAACATATTCACCAGGTAAAATAGCCTGAATTTATTATGCATAACAAGCCTTAACATACAAATGCAAAGTATAGTTTAGATAATTAACTATACATGGTATCAGAAAAATATTATCATAATATTTTTCAAGAAGCAGCACTCCATTAGTCATGGCCATATTGTCTTATACATCTTCTAAATTGTTATATCATGATTGAAACTTCCTATTCTTTGAAAGACATATCTTCAACTCTCCCAGTGTACATTGTAGTCCAATAAGCACTACCATTCTCTATTATTATGAGTCCAACTTTTGTATATTCTACACACTAGGTAAATCAATCATAGGTTGTCAAATATATATTGAGTCAAGTATTAATATGAAAGGTATTAATGAAATAATACTAAAAGTTCTTTTGTCTTAGTACTTTTTCATACATATTTTCAAAGCTACTGTTCCATGAAGTTCACTATGGAAATTAATACATTTAAAAATTAAATAAACTTGAAAGTCAAATTTCTTCTTTTTTTTTTTTTCATTTTTGACTTATTATTATTTACTTTACCTTCCATTCATCGGACCTCTCTTGGTTACGTCCTCCCATAATATTTCCCTCACTATGCCCTTTCTTTCTCTTTTGTGTGGTGGAGCCCCCCTTGGTATCTTACCACCCTGGCACTTCAAATCTCTGTGATGCTAGGCTCCTCCTTTTCCACTAAGGACAGACAAGGCAGGCCAGCTAGAAGAATATATCCCACACACAGGCAACAGCTTTTGGGATAGTCCCTGTTTCAGTTGTTCAGGATGCACATAAAGACCAAGCTCCCCATATGCCACATATGTGCAGGGAGGCCTAAGTCTAGCCTGTATCTTTGGTTGGGAGTTCAGTTTCTGAGATCCAAGAGTCCAAGTTCATTGATTATATTGGTCTTCCTATGATGTTCTTATCCCCTTTGGGACCCTCAATCCTTCATCCTATTATTCCATAAGATTCCCCAAACTCCAACCATTGTTTGCCTCAAACTCCATCCACTATTTGACTGTGGGTGTCTGTATCTGCCTGTGTCAGCTTGTGAGAGGAGCCTCTCAGAGTACAGACATGGTAGATTCCTGTCTGCAAGCATAACAGAATATCACTAATAGTGTCAGAGACTGGTGTTTGCCCATAGCATGGTTCTCAAGTTGGGCTGGTTATTGCTTACCCATTTCCCCAGTCTCTGTTCTAATCCTATCCCTGCATTTCTTGTAGACAGGATAAATTTTGGGTTGAAAGTATCGCAAGTGGTTTGGTGTCACTGTCATTCCAATGGGTTCCTGCCTGGCCACAGGAGGCAGTCTTCCCAGGCTCCATATCCCCAGTTTTGTGAGTCACAGCCAAGGATGCCCCCAGGAAAGACAAACAGTAAAGAATGATACAACATACTGAATTTGGATGACAGAGTCTTTGTGCAAATATACTGAAATAATGACATTCTCCATTTCTTTCACACAACTTTTTTGAAACTCTAATATAACATGTGTGGAGTGTGTTGCTGCAGACATCCTGGGACAGTGATATTGCCATTAATTTTATACTCAATTGCAGTGCAAACACCTCTAGGAATTTGAAAATTTCTAATCAGAGGATTGTGTAAGTGTTAGGACATTTGGAAATGCTACCCCTGCACTCTACCTGGTTTACTAGCTGATGGATAGCATGGCTACTTAAGAAATTTGTGGTTCTCCTGACTCAGAGATGACTCTCGGTGTGGCAATTACGGTGGTTCTGGAATCGTCAGTAACAAAACTAGACAAGAATAGCAGCAATTATATTTTAATCACTTTAATTTGTTCATATTTGTTCTGGCTTTTAGAATAAACTTGTGAAAAAATTAAACCCAAAGCATGTGCATATTTGATCCACAGGGATAACAATTTAAAATTGTAAGTTCAGTAAATAACTCATCTAGAAGATGCATTTATCTTGTGTATCTTTGGTAAATTTTATTGTCCCAGTAGGCACCCATCACAGTTAATGCAAGATACTTCAAAATTCTTTTTTCAGCTGTTTTTGTAGCTTGCTGTGCAGTACTTACATAGAATACATAGGACTCTGTGTTATTTTTATATTACCAAAGAAAAAAAAAAAAATGGCAAGAGTGAACTCCCTCAGTTTTAAAGGTACCTACCCAGAAAGAACTATCTTTCAAGAAATTAGAATGTTCTTTGGTAAAGTTCCCTAACAGCCATGCAAGAAGTTCTGATAATACCATCAGACAGCACCAGAAACTGTTTCTAAAAAACAAATTCATTTGATGGAATTTTGAAGCTCCACATATAAATAGGTCACAGGCCTGAGGAAATGACTAGCAGGAGTAATAATGCTAAGTGACAGACATCCCATGCCTAGATGATGCAGTGATTAAATAAACATTTATAAATCAAATTGCATGGAACGATCACAAGGATCCAGGCACATACTGAGAGAGTAACTTTTGTAACTTGTGCTACTTTTAATTTCTTCATTTTGATATTGTGCTATGATCATGTAAAATATCACAGAGGGAAACTGAGTAGTGGGTACAAGGATTAAACCTATGCTTTTACAATGTGTAGTGAATCTCTACCAAATAAACACAAAGTTTGTAAGCATATTGGAAAGGATATAATGGAGTGAAACTTGGAGTTAAAGAGAATAGCACAGAAGGGGACTATACATGTCTCAGGTGGATTTTATTAAGGTGGGAACAGGATATGGTTAAAAGATGGATTGTGAGCATGCTTCATAGGCCTTATATATTCTGCTAACAAATATGGAGTTTTTTGGCCTTTGAAACTACAAAAATAAGGCTAATCTGCTTAAGGAAGAGAAATAAGCCATCAGGCATGAACTTTTCTGGAATTCATTTAGTGAATAATGCCAGACTTTTCATTGCATGTTTCCAAAAGCAGAGCCACCTAGAGACAAAATCCTTTATAGCAAAACTTTAGTTAATAAGTGAATGAATATAATATATTTAATTTAATGATTGCAACAAATAATAAATAGGAAATATTTTTCTTGGCACCAGTATTTTTTTACGAATAAGCATATGTGGTTATTTCCAGTGCTTTTGAATAAAATAATGATGCTCTAATTTAAGAACAAACATAAGGAAAAAAGTATCTTCATTTAAAAATTTTCTTTAAAACTTTGTAGAATATTTCAGAAGATGCCACACACAGAACTGGTTTACTATGTGAAGCTTGGGTGGGCATTGCTCAGAACTTGATATTTCTTGGATTGCTCAGTGGCATAGAAGGGTCAGGTACAGGGTTATTTAGCTACTGACAAAGTGGGCAGTGGGTACATGGATTAAACCTATGCTTTTACAATTTGTGGTGAATCTCCACCAAATAAGCACAAAGTTTGTTAGCATATTGGAAAGGATACAATGGCATGAAACTTGGAGTTAAAGAGAATAGCACGGAAGGGTATTCATGTCTCAGATGGATTGATCTTGCTTAGGAGTTGATCAGGCAAAGGTTGGCTAACTCAAGACAATAGACATTTAGTGATTGTCTAACAGATTCTGTGCAAACATTTTCACATATTTATCTATTACATTCCACAACACATCAAATTTACACAGACATACAGTTAAAGAGACGACAGATAAAATCCTTAGTCTATACATTATTATACACAGAATTTAAATTTCTCAAACTATTTTATTGTATAATATATAATGCAAATACATTGTTTCCCCTTTCTCTTTCCTTTTTCTGAAAACTTCCAAATACAATTTCTTCCTGTTTGCCAAATTTATAGGCTATTTTAAATCAAATATATATACATATATATATGTACAAATATATATGTACAAATATATATATATATATTTATGTACAAATATATATGTACAAATATATATATATATATATATATATATATATATATATATATATATATATATATATATATATATATATATATATATATATATATATATATATATATATATATATATATATATATATATATATATATATTCCTAAATATATAAATACAACCTGCTCATTTTGTATGTTACTTATGTTATCTGGAATCTGAGATGGTCATTTGGTATTGGATAACCAATTGGTGTGCTCTTCTGTGAGAAAGAGTCCATCTGTCTCTACATTCTTTACCTACCTAGAGTTCTTTGTGTATTGTTGAGGCTATTTGGATTTTCCCCATCCACATTTGCATGTCTATTGGTGGTGTCAGTGTTCAGTTCTTGCTTTGGCAGTTGTGTTGGTGCGTCTTTATTGGTGTGGCTTCTAACATTACTAGATGACACACTCTCCCAGAACAATCTTTAGCTCTGATAATCTTTCTGGCTCCTTTTCTGCAATATATTTTGATAGTATTTTTGGCAGAATAAACACTGGCATTCTATTATTTTCTTTTGTCTTTTATTATTTCCAAATTTGTTCAACAACACATAAATTCCAATTTGTCTATCTATATTTATAAAATTCCAATTTGTCTATCTATATTTATAAAATTAGTTTTCAACATAAATGCTTTTAATATACACTGACTTTATTAAGTGTATTTCACTCACTTCAAAGTATATGTTTGGCTTACTCCAAAGTAAATGGCTGATAATTCATAATTCCTTCTTTCAGACTTAATTACTAATCTTTGCAATATTCTTGGAGTTGCAAAGCAAATATATGAGATTTACTTAAAAACAACTACTGCCCCTGTTTGGAATTTTGCCGATTTACACAGTTCTATAACACCTGAAAACTGTGATTCATAATTTCATTTAAAGGACAAGTTATGGGCAAATAACTAGCCAATTTCTTGGTAACAAGGATTTATTTAAACACACTACACTGGTTTATTTGGAAAAACAAAGGACTTCATGAAAATATGGTATCCATAATTTAAAGAGAAATGTTTCAGCAACGGTATATTGCATTCTGACACATAATTTCCACATTCCCTCAATAGTTATTTATATTGCAAAGTGACAGTTTGCAAATATAAAATGCTAGTAGGTAAAGCCAGCAATCAGAATTTGGCATTCTTTTGTAACTAAAATTAGAATGATGATTTCTTACTATATATTTAACTTTGCTAGCTCTTTAGATGTTGATAATTGTTTGCCAATTTGTTAACTGATAATTTGATAATAGATAACAGTTAAATAACTGTTTGAAAAATAGTAAGCATGTACATATTAACTATTTTACAGTCATATTAATCAAATTGCATGTATATTTTAACATATTCTTATAAATTGTGATAGAATAGATTGGAATTAAATATTTTTCTATCAAAACTATGATTATCCGTTAGGCAGGATGGCTCTTTTGGTTAAGATGCATTGGTTCATACCAATTCTAAAGACCTGAGTTCAATTCCGGGACACTCACAAGGGAGAAGGGGAAAACTGAGTCCAAACTGTTCTCTGATCTCCACATGCACACAATGGCAAGTGCACCCACATACATGCAAATGCATGCAGAATAATTATTTAAAGTTACAAAATTGTTTAATTTAAAATATTTCAATATTTTTCTCTTTTTCTTTGTTTAAGTTTTCATCCCTTCCAAAATTTACTATCCTTAAGTTTTAAAAAGGTTACCATTTTGAAGTCATCAGCAAATGGAGTTGATTTGAGATGTGGAACCCTAAATCTTGGGACTTGTGCTCCTATTAATGGTTACAGTGCAACCACATGGTATTTTATCCCCCACTCAGTGCATCAATTATTTGTTCCTCTATTATTGTTGTCTAGATGGTCCAGAAGATACCTCTACTAATAAAGCTGTCCACATTATGAATGTTCTCTGCATACATATCTAGAGAAACAGGATAACACAAACATGTAGTAATCTAGTGAGGAAAAATATCATAATATAACAAGCTTCATCAAAGACCACAGTTCATGTCAGAGGCTGATTTTTAAGTGTTCTCCCATGGCAGGACTTTGAATGAGTAGCCTTTAAGTTTCAAGTAGTATAAAAAGATGAGAGAAACCATGAAAGAGTTTTAATAAGCTCAAATTTTAAGCATATTAAATGAACCAAAACCTAGTTATTTTAATTCAACTATACAGCACCTATTATTTGCGCCAAGATGTCTGCACTGAATGATTAATGTACAATCTCATTTTAGTTCTTCTATAAATATATAGATTATGACTTTATCAGAGTCCCACCCCCTTGGGAAAAAAATTGAAGTTTTCTTGTTGCATTTAGGTTGTCCATAATAGAGAAAGAACATTATAAACTGCATAAGTTTTTTTTACAAATAGTTCCAAGTTAATAGAAAGACAAGATAATTGTTGTCCTAAATTAAATAACACATATAGTACATTAAAAACAAAGATGCAATAATTGATATTGTTGATTCTACATAGGTTGAGACAATTAAGATATGAATGTATAAGGGGAGTAAACACTGAGACACCATCATTTGTCTCTAACTGGGAGTCAGGTCTTGTGGGAACCTTACCAGCAGTTTCACCACCTGACTTTCCTAAGGCTTTCATTAAGTGCAGGAAAAACCTGCAGGGAGTGAAATCTGAAGGAATCTGCTGTTTCAGCTTCCTCACACTTTGATAATGATGACACAGTAGAAAAGTTATAGGAAATCAGGCCAGCAGGCACAGTGTATTCCAAACCTACCTTAGCACAGCTCCCTCTTCACTTCATCAAAGGCCACAGTTCAGGTCAGAGGCTGATTTTAAATGCTCTTCAGTGGCAAGACTTTGAATGGGCAGCCTTTAAGTTCGAAGTAGTGTACTAAAATGAGAGAAACCATGGAAGAATTTTAATAAGCTCAAATATTAAGCATAGTAAATAAATCAAACCTAATTATTTTAATCACAGAAATCAGAAGGTGCACTTTTTACCCTGGCCAGGAGAATCTATTTTGAAAAAAAGATGTATTATTACATTCATAACATTATTCTAAATGCCAATTCATGTGAGTGGAAATTACATTTTAATCAATTGTGAAGTGATGCATGCAGAGACTGCCCCACCTGGGGATCCATCCCATAATCAGTCACCAAACCCAGACACTCTTGCATATGTCAGCAAGATTTTGCTGACATGACCCTGATATAGCTGTCTCTTGTGAGGCTATGCCAGTGCCTGGCAAATACAGAAGTGGATGCTCACAGTCATCTATAGGATGGAACACAGGGCTCCCAATGGAGGAGCTAGAGAAAGTACCCAAGGAGCTGAAGGGGTCTGGAACCCTATAGGAGGAACAATATGAACTAACCAGTACCCCCAGAGCTCCTGTCTCTAGCTACATATGTAGCAGAAGATGACCTAGTCGGCTATCATTGGGAGAAGAGGCCTTTGGTCTTGCACAGATTATATAACCCAGTACAGGGGGTTGCCAGGGCCAGGAAGCAGGAGTGGGTGGATTGGGGAGCAGGGCGGGAGAGGATATAGGGTACTTTCCTGGATAGAATTTGAAATGTAAATGAGGAAAATATCTAATTATAAAATTGTTTTAAGAACAGAAATTTCTTTTTTTTCTCTCATTTTTTTGTTTTTTTTGTTTTGGTTTTTTTTTCAAATTTTTATTAGACCTTATCTTAATTTACATTTCAATTGCTATCCCAAAATTACCCCCTCCCCCTTCCCCTCTCCCTGCTCCCCTGCCCACCCACTACCACTTCTTGGCCCTGGCGTTCCCCTGTATTGGGGCATATAAAGATTGCATTACCAAGGGACCTCTCCACCCAATGATGGCTGACTAGGCCATCTTCTGCTATACATGGAGCTAGAGACACGAAGAAGAGAAATTTCCTATAGAATAAAACAACAGATTATTACACCATTTAGACTTTTCTGTATAATTTGAATCTGAAAGTATCTCAAAGTGCCATGTAGAAAATATTGTGTTGGTTCCCAAAGTGTTGCTACTGGGAGAAGGCAGACCATTTAATAATAGGTGTACAGTGAGTCTTTTGATTATTGTGGATATGCTTCTGTGGATTGTTTATGGTACTCTGGCTCCCTTCTTCCTAACTTAGACTCCATGATGCAAATGTGAGAGGTTTATTCTACCATCTAAATTCATTACAATATTCTGTGTACCCACTAATGCAAAAGCAAAGAGCCAATGTAAGTTTTACCAGAGCCTCCAAAACTGAGCTTAATAACGCCTTTTCTTTTACAAAACTCATATTAGGTCTTTCTTTGAGTAATTCCTAGCTGACTAACACAGTTATCTCATGTCTCGTTCAGTATACAAGAGAGATAATAAATAGAAGGTAATTATATAGAGATTTGCTGGGCTGCACAAAGTTTGGAACTGGAGTCCTGGTTGAGTGACCACCTTAATCTATCTGTGCAATGTTTTTGTTTGTTGTTTGTTTTTTCATGAATTTCTGACAATAAAATTACATTTGTTAAATAGAGGTAATGATAGCATACGTTAAAAAAAGAGAAAAGAAAATATTCCAAAAGAATCTTATGTTCTTATTTTATTAAATGTGTCAAGTCAGATGTGCATGCTAACCATTAGCAATTCTGTGCCAGCTGCAGTAATAACAAATTCAGGCACATGGTTTGCTCCCTACAGAGATACTGAAGCATGAACGCAAAATGCTGATTGTACCCTGCAGACTTTGTAAGCTTCCTGATAGAGAGTTTTATGTTATAGACACAGCATCATCACTGTGATTCAGAGGACATGTAGAAAGGCTCCTACTTGTGAAGTTCTTGTTACTTTACACCAACCAATGAGAAATACTTGTCTATGCAATATTTTTGACCTCCATTTTTATTAATGAAAGTATAATTTAGGAGATTTATAAATAAATGTCAAGACATCAGTAATGTTTTATTTTTCTATTAGCGTTAGGAATTCACTAGAAATCAGCTATGTCTCATCACTAGAGTATACTGGGTTTTAACTATAAATAGACTCTTTGACTTTTTAAACCCAAATTATTAGAAAGACAAACAATTGTCATCAGTACATAATAGCACAAAAGAGTCTAATAAGAATGGCAGAGTTCAAAGGAAAAGGAGGTGATGGGGTAAAACATGATCTACAACTAGGAAAATGCAAAGCAAAATATAATGTGGAGTCGAGTTATCAGTGCTAAATGGGACCTCTGTATCACACGTTCCCTAAGCTGCAGAGATCTTTGCATAAGAGAGGGTTACAGGTTAACAGCTTGACTTACTGCGGACTTTAAAGAATATATATATATATATATATATATATATATATATATATATATATATATATATATATATATATATTTACGTAAATAGCCATCTTCAGACTCACCAAAAAAGCTTCAGACTCACCAAATAGCGCATCAGATCCCATTACGTATGGTTGTGAGCCACCATGTGGGTGCTGAGAATTGAACTCGCGACCTCTGCAAGAGCATTTAGTGCTCTTAACTGATGAGCTATCTCTCTAGCCTGACCAATACAGAGGCTGATGTTTGCAGCTAACCACTGAACTGAGCACTGGATTCCCAATAGAGGAGTTAGAGAAAGGACTGAAGGAGCCGAAGGGGTTTGTAACTCCATGGGAAGAACAACAATATCAACCAACCAGATTCCCCAGAGCTCCCAGAGACTAAACCACCAACCAAAGAGTACACATGGAGTGACCGATGACTTCAACCACATATATAGCAGAGGATGGCCTTGTCCAGCATCAATGAGAGGAGAGGATCTTCGTCCAATGAAGGCCTGATGCCACAGTGTAGGGGAATGTAAGGGTGGGTAGGCAGGAGTTGGTGGGTGGGTGAGTGTGGGGGAGGACCCTCATAGAAGGAGGGGGAGGGGGATGTGATAGGGAGTTTTCAGAGGGAAAACTGGTATAATGGATAACATTTGTAATATAAATAAAGAAAAAATCAAAGAAAAGAAAAGGGCAGGAGAGGAGAGGAGAGGAGAGGAGAGNGAAAGGAAAGGAAAGGAAAGGAAAGGAAAGGAAAGGAAAGGAAAGGAAAGGAAAGGAAAGGAAAGGAAAGGAAAGGAAAGGAAAGGAAAGGAAAGGAAAGGAAAAAAAGAGGGTTGGGAAAATCTAGAGCCAGAGGTACAAGGCAAATAAGAATGTGTTTTCCTGACACATCAGAAAAGATATGCATAGGAAATCACAGTAATTGTGACAGCATTTATAAGATCACAACAAGATCAATTCAGATAAAGTTCTACCCAGAGCTGAAGAGATATTAGAATTTGATGACATCTGAAAGACAGTAATTTTTATTTATATAAGTGACTTATACGAGGTTGATTATCTACCAGGGCAAGATCTTGTACCACTCTACAAGAGTGTTTGGGCAACAGAAAATGAACTCCACTGATTCAAAAAAGAGGGGATGAGAGAGGAGAAAAGGAGTGAAGCTGGGAAGGTAGCAGAGATGAGGGGATAGATCTTGGAAGAGTTATTGGAAAAATTCTTTTTTTATATATATTTTTATTAGATATTTTCTTCATTTACACTTCAAATGTTATTACCTTGCCTCATTTCCCCTCCGAAAATCCCCCTATCACTTTCCCGCTCCCCCTGCTTACCAACTCACCTACCCTCTCTTCCTGGGCCTGGCAGTCCGTTACACTAGGGCATATAACAGTCACAGGACCATTGCCTCTCCTCCAATTGATGACCAACTAAGACACCCTCTGCTACATATGCAGCAAGAACTAAGAGTCTCTCCACGTGTTTTCTTCGGTTGGTGGATTAGTCTCACAGAACTCTGGAGATATTGATTAGTTACTATTGTTGTTGCTCCCATGGGGCTGCAAACCCCTTCAACTCCTTTGGTACTTTCTTTAGATCCTTCATTGGGGACCCTGTGCTCAGTCCAATGGATGACTGAGAGCACCCACTTCTGCATTTGTCAGGCACTGGCAGAGACTCTCAGGAGACAGCTATATCAGGCTCTTGTCAGCAAGCTCCTGTTGGCATCTATAATAGTGTATGGAATGGATCCCCAGGTGGGGCAGTCTCTGGATGGTCTTTCCTTCAGTCTCTGATTCACACTTTGTCTCTGTAACTCCTTCCATGGGTATTTTGTTCCCCCTTCTAAGAAGGTCTGAAGTATCCACACTTTGGTCTTCCTTCTTGAGTTTCAAGTGTTTTGTGAATTGTATCTTGGGTATTCTGAGCTTCTGGGCTAATTAATGTCCACTTATCAATGAGTGCATATAATGTGTGTTCTTTTCTGATTGGGTTAGTTCACTCTGGATCTTACCCTCCAGATCCATCTATTTGTCTAAAAATTTGGTAAATTCATTGTTTTTAATAGCTTCATAGTACTCCATTGTGTAAACGTACCACGTTTTCTGTATTCATTTCTCTGTTGAGGGACATCTGGGTTCTTTCCAGCTTCTGGCTATTATGAATAAGTCTTCTATGAACATAGTGGAGCATGTGTCCTTATTACATGTTGAAGCATCCTCTGGGTAAATGCCAAGGTATGGTATTACTGGATCCTCGAGTAGTACTATGTCCAATTTTCTGAGGGAACTACAAACAGATTTCCAGAGTCATTGTACCAGCTTGCAATCCCACCAACAATGGAGGAGTGATCCTCTTCCTCTACATTCTAGCCAGCATCTGCTGTCACCTGAGTTATGAACTTAGCCATTCTGACTGGTGTGAGGTGGAATCTCGGGGCTGTTTTGATTTGCATTTCCTTGATTACTAAGGATGTTGAGCATTTTTAAGGTGCTTCTGCTACTGAGTATTCCTCCATTAAGAATTCTTTTGTCTAGCTCTGTACCCCATTCTTTTAATAAGGTTATTTGGTTCTTTGGAGTCTATGGTCTTAAGTTCTTTGAATGTATTGGATATTATTCCCCTATCGGGTTTAGGATTGGTAAAGATCTTTTCCCAATCTGTTGGTTACCATTTTGTCTTATTTACAGTGGCCTTTTCCTTACAGAAGCTTTGCACTTTTAGGAGGTCTCATTTGTTAATTTTTTATCTTAGACCATAAGCCATTGGTGTTCTGCTCAGGAAAATTTCCCCGTGCTCATGTGTTCAAGATTCTTCCCCACTTTCTCCTCTATTACTCTCAGTGTCTCTGGTTTTATGTGGGGGTCCTTGATCCACTTACACTTGATCTTTGTACAAGGGTATAAGAATGGATTGATTTGCATTCTTCTACATGCTAAATCCCAGTTTAGCCAGCAATATTTGTTGAAAATGCTATCTTTTTTCCACTGGATGGTTTTAACTCATTTGTCAAAGATCAAGCGACCATAAGTATATGGGTTTATTTCTGGGTCTTTGATTCTATTCCACTGATCTGTCTGTCTGTCATGGTGCCAGTACCATGCAGTTTTTATCACAATTGCTCTGTAGTACAGTTTGAGGTAAGAGATGGTGATTCCACCAGAGGTTATTTTATTGTTGAGAACAGTTTTTGCTATCCCAGGTTTTTGTTATTCCAGATGATTTTGAAAATTACCCTTTTTACTCTGCGAAGAATTGAATTGGAATTTTAATGGGGATTGCATTGAATCTGTAAGATCGCTTTCAGCAAGATAGCCATTTTTACTATATTAATCCTGTCAATCCATGAGTATGGGAGATCTTGTTCAATTTCTTTCTTCAGAGACTTGAAGTTCTTATCAAAGAAATCTTTCACTTCCTCAGAGTCACATCAAGGTATTTTATATTATTTTTGACTATTGTGAAAGCTTCTGTTTTTCTAATTTCTTTCTCAGCAGGTTTATCCTTTGTTTAGAGAAAGACCACTGATTTCTTTCAGTTAATTTTATATCCAGCTACTTCACTGAAGTTATTTTTCAGGTTTAGGAGTTCTGTGGTGGAATTTTTGGAGTCACTTATGTATACTATCCTATAATCTTCAAATAGTGATATTTTGACTGCTTCCTTTCCAATGAATCCCTTTAATCTCATTTTGTTGTATAATTGGCTAGGACTTCAAGTCCTATATATTGAATAGGTAGGGAGAGAGTGGCAGCCTTGTCTAGTCCCTGATTTTAGAGGGTTTGCTTCAAGTTTCTCTCCGTTTAGTTTGATGTTGGCTACAGGTTTGCTGCATATTGCTTTTATTATGTTTAGGTATGGGCCTTGAATTCCTGATCTTGCCAAGCGCTTCATCATGAATGGATGTTAGATTTTGTCAAATTCTTCCTCAGCATCTAATGAGATTATCATGTTTTTTTTTTCCCTTTGAGTTTATTTATATAGTAGATTACGTTAGTGGATTAATGTATATTGAACCATCCCTGCATCCCTGGGATGAAGACTACTTGATCATGATGGCTGATTGTTTTGATGTGATCTTGGATTCAGTTTGCAAGAATTTTATTGAGTATTTTGGCATCGATATTCATAAGGGAAATTGTTCTGATTTTATCTTTCTTTGTTGAGTTTTGGTGTGGTTTGGGTATCAGAGTAATTGTGGATTCATAGAACGAATTGAGTAGTGTACCTTCTGTATCTATATTGTGGAAGAGTTTGAGGAGTATTGGTCATATTTGAAGGTCTGATGGAACTCTGCACTTGTCCTTGGAACTCATCTTGTCCTTGGCTTTTTTTGATTGGGAGACTATTAATGACTGTTTCTATTTCCTTAGGGCACATGGGACTGTTTAAATCATTAATCTGATCATGATTTAACTTTCGTCCCTAGTATCTGTCTACAAAATAGTCCATTTCATCCAGATTTTCCAGTTTTGAGGAATATAGATTTTCATAGTAGGATCTGGTGATTTTTGTATTTCCTTGGGTTCTATTGTTATGTCTCCCTTTTCATTTCTGATTTTGTTAATTAGGATACTGTCCCTGTGTCCTCTGCCTAAGGGCTTAATTATTTTGTTGATTTTTCTCCAAGATCAGCTCCTGGTTTTGTTGATTCTTGGTATAGTTTTTGTTTGTTTGTTTGTTTGTTTGTTTGTACTAGGATGATGTCAGCCCTGAGTTTTATTATTTCTTGCCATTTACTTTGCTTGGATGAATTGCTTCCTCTTTTTCTATAGCTTTTATATGTGCTCTTAAGCTGTTAGTGTATACACTCTCCATTTTCTTTTGGGGGGCACTCAGAGCTACATGTTTTCCTCTTAGGACTGCCTTCATTGTGTCCCATAAGTTTGAGTATGCTGTGGCTTCATTTTCATTAAACACTAAAAATTCTTTAATTTCTTTCTTTATTTCATCCTTGACCAAGTTATCATTAAGTAGAGTGTTGCTCACCTTCAACATGTATGTGGACTTTCTATTATTTATGTTGTTATTAAAGATCAGCCTTAGTCAGTGGTAATCTCTTAAGATTCATGGGATTCTTTCAATATTTTTGTATCTGTTGAGGCCTGTTTTGTGACCAATTATATGGTCAGTTTTGGTGAAGGTACCATGAGGTGCAGAGAAGAAAGTATATTATTTTGTTTTGGGACAAAATGTTCTATATACTTCTTTTAAATAAATTTGTTTTTATAACTTCTGTTAATTTCACTGTGTCTTTGTTCTGTTTCTATTTCCATGAACTGTCCATTGATGAGAGTGGGGTATAAAAATCTCCCA